>LUCG01186492.1:0-23898 GCA_001633085.1 Carthamus tinctorius | reverse complement strand
ACAACCAAAAAGTGGTTCACATTTGAACTTTTCTCTCTCTCTCTCTCTATATATATATATATAGATGTCCATGTATTGTATTGTATGTGTACAGACAAATGATCATGTGAAAAAAAATTAATGCGAGAAATGTAAGAAGGAATTTGGACTCTTGATCGCTTTTAATCTCAACCTCCATCTCATGAATTATGTTTCTCACGAGAATTAATATGGTGCATCTCGTTAGAGTTGTTCTTCAGTTATGATCAATCCAAGAGTAGAAATCCATTATTGCTTTACATATACATATATACATATATCATTGTATTTATGCGATTGCGATGTAATACATTTTGCATTTCGTTTATATCGATTTTAATTCTAAGATTTATGCGGTTCTAAGATAACAATAAAGTTTTCGGTTAGTTATCAAAATTTATAAAGATCTAAACACATAAATAATCTAAAAGCAAGTAAATAAATAATACGTATATATATATATATATCAAGTTATTAAAACATTGAGATTTAAATTTATAGCTTGGAATATGCATGGTTAATTAAAGTTGATTCTTGTATGTAATACATAAATATTTAATAAACATAGTTTTTAGTTAATTATTTATTTGCAAACATGAAAGAAAATTCCAGAAATCACAACCAAACATATCTTTAATTATGTTTTGAGTAAATTATGTTTTTTATCACTACAGTTGTTGAAAATAACAAATTCTGTAGAGATTTTTTCTTATACTTTATACTTTATTTATGTTTTTGTTTATATAATTTATGATTTATTATTAATATTTATTTTTTAGAAAACATAACAGCATTGAAGTTCGAACCAACGCGAACACACATACGCATGCATGCACGCCTCCCTGGCGGTATCAGGTATCCACGGATAGCCCACTAATCCCCCGCTGTCTCGGCCCAGCTTACACTGGACCTAGAGCCCCAACCATAATCTTTGACTAGGCTGGGGGCAGTCTGTCCATAACTGGACCAGCCCAAAGACTGGGTATTCCTCATGTCCTCAATTGACTCCCTTTGAGATCGAATCCAGACAGACTGGGATACCATCCACAACCCCTCCCCTAGAATGTTATCGTCCTTAGAAAGACTAACCGAGCTAAACACGGTTTATATTTAGGATTCATTATTATTATTTTTTTTGTTTCTATGAACAACAAACCATGAAATTAAGATGAAATAATGATAAGTTATAACTTATATAAACCAAAATCATAATTTTAAAGTCAAGAATCACACCTTTTTAACAAAATAAAACCGAAATATATTCTTATTTTTTATTCCATCTTTAATGTAAAATACTTTTTTTATGAAACAAAAAACATTTCTAGACAGACACAATGCAGTGTCATTCTGATTTCTGACAAACCCAAAAAAGCATTTGGGAATCTTTTTGATGTAAAAATTCCACCTTTTTTCTTTTAATTTTTATAAACAAAACCTTATTTAAAAATTTTGAATAAAAAATAAATAACGACCTACCAAATCAATATGGGAACTTTGAGTTTCTATATCCAATGAAGGGTTTTTATAACTTTTTTTTATTCCACCTTTAAATTTTCCTCTTTTTTTCTTTATAAAATAGCAAAGAAATCATAAGTTAAGTAATTAACGATGTAAAACGGATGCATGTCGTTGCGGTGTTGCAAGCTGTGGTGTCTAAATTTATTTATATGACGGGCTCACTTTTTATCTGGATAGGTCAAAAAATGTCAGAACTACAAAGAGCATCTTCAATTTATGGTGGGTCCGCTTATATAAGAACATCTTCGGATTACTAAAATATGAGAAGACTTGTATTGCATGCGATACTACACGTGATGGGACTTGGTGGCGTGCGACGGCTGGCCCAAGACCTAAGTAGCGGCAAAGGTCATGTGTATCTCTAATTTAGTATCGCGTACGATAGATTATAATATCAGATGTGATAGTCTACGATATTACGTGTGATTATAGTAAAATGACGTTCTTGTGTTGTTTGTAAAATGAATGTGTTATTGTTTGAACGTTTTCACACACACACACACACGTACATATTACATACATATATGGTCATGTTTAAGGATAACCTCGAGAGAAAAAAAAAAGAAAATTGAAGAACACTCTCATAGTCTTTCATCTTGAGCATATGCACTTGTGTATATAAATTGTTTTTTGGGCTTTTATGCACGTGCATATATTACAAATTACTTCTATGCATGAGCGCATACAATCCTAGCTGCATCTTATCTCCCATGTATCTAAATGAAACACATTTCTCACTTTTGTTTATGCAAAATGGTTTAGTACTTACACTCTTTCGAACATTCTTAAACTGAAAAATGAAACAAACAATACTAAGGGGGCTATTATTAAACACTCATTAACAAGAGCACCATCCTTATTTTATCTTATCTGTTTACACTTTTGGCACTCAAAATGGAATGCTGGTAAGAGCATATTACATGGTTTGTGTTTAGCATATAAGAGTCTTCTCCCTCATCATGCAACATTGTCTGTCTTTGCTACGTCTCTTACTATGTAAGATTATAGGTCCTTGCCATTCTCATTCGAAAGGCAACTGACACTCAATAAGCACGTACTCAATAAGATTTTGATAAACGACTCTTACATAGAAATTCATAAGACATAATGGAAGTTTGGTGCCTGATTCTTTCGTAAGGGGGACAAATACAACTAAGCACAATGTTCTCACCTGGACTGCCTACAATCAGAATAACCAAGGACGACTAATAAGACTAACTACATTCATCGATGACTATAAAGTTTCTCAAGGGGCGTTTGATTCGCGGAATGAAATTCGATGGAATCAGAATCCCATCGAAGGAATTTAACCTTTCAGAAACTAGAATGAAGTTTGACCACACATTTGGCTAGCAGGAATTCAATTCATCCACTTAAACCAATGAGTGATGATTTCCTTAAATTACAGAATCCAACAAAATTCAAAGGATTCCATCAGGTTCATTCCTCAAACCAAACATCACTAAGAAACCTGTCATCCCAGTTCCTTCAAATTCCATTAAATTTCACGAATCAAACATCCCCTCACGATTCTTATAAATATACGAGTTTTTACGGTTCTCAAACTTTTTATGGTTTTTTGTTTTTTCACATCAATTGGCCCAAAAAGGATTGGGCCTACTCTTGTTTAAATGATAATGGGCCCATTGGGCCCAAATACAAAATATATGGTATCCATTTCGTTTTGGGATATCATTCAGAAGAAAACCGGGTTTTCATGGTTTTTGCCCTCCGATTTCCCGCCATCGTTCCACCTCTGTCGTCGGAATTCCACTGTTCCTGAATTCATCCAACGATTTCATCGATCCTGCTTACAGGTGAAGCTCTTAATTCTTCGTATTTTGTTGTATTTGAATTCGTATTCAGCTTCGAGAAGTTGATTTTCTCCACTTCCGTTATGTATGTGTGTTTGTATACTGATTGGTTTTTCTTTTGAGAAATTGAAACGGAGGTGAATCTCTGAAGGTTCGATTCCATGTTAGTTTTCTACAATTGATCGATAATCGAATAGCAGTGTAAGGCAAGTGAACTGGTTTGTATGCAATTTTTGTTGGTTTTAGGATTAATGTGAACGATTTAGGGTTATAAAGTTACTGTTGATTGTATAGAAATATGGATTTCTGTATGGAGAACTTAAGATTGCAATTGCGTTGATACTTGTTTTTAAATGAACTCATGGAGTCTAGATAGTTAACTGTGGGTTATTTTTCTAATTATGGATTTTTTATTGTGTTATTGTAGGGTTTAAAGAGCTGAAAATCTCTAGTCATGGGTGATTTGTCAAGGTAAAACATGTCCTTGTTTTCAATGACTCCATATATATATATAGACAAAAGTTCAAATGAAAACTCGAATCTGATTGCGAACGTGAGTACTGCTAAGATCGCACCACGTGGCATATTCACCCTGAATAGTCATGTATCATTCAAAGTGAATAACACAACATTGGGTGTTATTCAGAGTGAATAATGCTTAATAATACAAAAGGCTGTGTTATTCACTCTGAATAACACTGAATGTTGTGTTATTCACTCTGAACAATACATGATTATTTAGAGGGAATATGCCACGTGGCGTGCTCTCGGCTGTCCTCATGTTCACAATGAAAAACGAGTGTATATATGTATATGTATATGTATATATATATATGGTCAGGTTCAAATGTGAACTCATCTTTCGTTGTGAACGTAAGGACCACTAGTATCGCGCCACGTGGCAATATTCATGCTTTATTCAGACTGAATAAAGCTTGTATTTAGTTTGAATAAAGCATGAATATTCAGACTGAATGAATAAAGCTTTATTCAGTCTGTATAAAGCTTAAGCGCCGATTTAGATTGCCACATGGGGCGATTTTGTTGGTCCTCACGTTCACAATGGAAGATAAGTTCACATTTGAATTTTCCTCTCTCTCTCTCTCTCTCTCTATATATATATATATATTATCATCCGAAACTTTGGGTTGTAGTGGAGCATGTTTATCAAATTTTAATGTAGTCTTCTTATTGCAAGTAATTAATTGGAGGAAATCTTAATTGCTTTAACTACTTGAAACCCTAATTCTCATTGGTCATATACATATTCATGCAAAGTAGGTTTTCAATAAGCCTGTTGAAAGGATAAGCTTAATATCTATATCGCTAAATCTTGTTCCTAGTGACCAAGATACAAGGGGATGAAAGTGGATTGCAACTTGTAGTATACTGAGTTTTAGTAGAGCCTATTTTGACATGGTTGTTCCACTATGTGGTGGAAAGCCATAAGTTCATAAATTAACATTCTTTTATGTAGGACAACTTGGTGATTGATGTTGTTAATTTCAAGCCAAGGCTAGGTGGTCTACGGTTGATTTGCTTTCTGCAATGATTCTTGTATAACCTACTAGTATATTGGCTATAAAAGTTCTCTATTAGCTTCTTTTTCTTTAACTGTATGAATGATCTGTGCAACTTCCCTGTGCTTATACTATGTTTAACATGGGTATGATGTAGGGAGGATAATAGCAACACGCTCCGCATTCTTGTTGCCACAGATTGTCATCTGGGCTATATGGAAAAAGACGAGGTTCGCCGGCATGACTCATTTCAAGCATTTGAAGAGATATGCTCTATAGCAGAGCAGAAGAAGGTAACCAACTCCCTTATCTTCTTCCTCCTCTTGCAAGCAACCCAAAATTTTGTCTAATTATCACATTTATAGGTTCAGAGATCGTACCTGTATTGTCGAATTATCACATTCATGTTCACTTGCTTCTTCTTTTACGATAATATAGTTCACCCATAACTTTTTTTCTTCACATAAGTACCTTGAATTCTTATAGGCACTCAACATTTTTAGTTTAGCTTAAGTTCGTGGAAGCTTTGATTACAGTTTTTACACCGCATATTTTCAATTTTTATTTCCAGTGATGCCTAAGCAGTGTTGCTGTTAGTTTAGCTTGATACAAGTGCAAATCTCACATATGTTGATTATTAATTCTAAGATATAATGTTGAANAACATCTTGAGGGGGCTGTGGATGGTATCCCAGTCTACCCGGGTTCGATTCCAAGGGGAGACAATTGAGGGCATGAGGAGTACCCAGTTCTTGGGCTGGTTCAGTCATAGACTGGGCTGCCCCCCAGCCTAGTCAAAGACTGTGATTGGGCTCTAGGTCCAGCGTAAGCTGGGCCGGGACAGCGGCGGATTAGTGGGCTGACCGTGGATGCTCGATACCGCTGGGGAGGCGTGCGTGTGTGTTCATGGTAGTCGTTCGTTGGTTCGATGCTGCTATGCCTTCCAAAAAAATTCTAAGATATAATGTTTAATGATCAGGAGTGGCTCTGCTCACTGTCAACTGGTATTGATCTGTGTTCTGAAAAGCAATTAATGGACCTCCAGGGGGGGGGGGCAATGACTTTCTGGTGGTAACTGCCTTAGGTGGGGGATCAAGAGAACACCCATAATGGGAAAATCCGTTTAATGCACAGTAATTCACTAGTTGTCATTCAGTTTGTTGTCCCATGAAACATTAAGGTTGTATACGTATTTTCCTTAATGGTGTTCATTCATCCTACATGTGAGGTGCCGGGGGCTTGTTGAGTGCATATTTCCCACATTCATTTGAAGAGGATTCTTAGTTCAATGAATATTATCCAAGGGTGACTCCAACGATGCTTATTATAGCTACTTGCTCTTTCATGTATTATCTGCAACCTTTTTCCTTTATTAAATATTTACATGGTCAAAGAGTTTAAATGGATTATTTATATTTAATGAAAGCTAATATTTAATCTGGAAATAGGTGGACTTCTTACTTCTTGGTGGTGATCTTTTTCATGAGAACAAGCCATCGAGGACGACGTTAGTGAAGGCAATTGAGATTCTGCGTCGATATTGTCTTAGTGATAAACCTGTGCAATTTCAAGTTGTCAGCGATCAGACTATAAACTTTGCAAATGTGTAATGATCTATTCCTACTAGCATTCTTAATACTAACAAAAGGTTTATATTCCCATGTGGTTAGCGTGAGTTGGCTGTACTTGAAACTCTTTTAGCTGCATATCAAAATACTATTGTTATTTTTATTTCCAAACTTTTCAACCTAGCTATGCAATGAGCCAATGATTACTTGCCATGCAAAGGAAAAATAAGGAAGTATGATAAAAGAAAAGCTCTTGTAATTACTTTATAGTTTTTGATTAAGTTCTTTACTCCTTGCTCTGATTGATTAACAGTTAGTTTCTGATTGCTCAGAAGTGGAACTTGAATAGGTGAAGCTCGTGAGAGCAGCTTTCAAGATGCTATATATATATGTGCATGTGTATGTGTATGTGTATGTGTATGTGTATGTGCATATGCATATATAAGTTTCATACGATTACAATGTTATGTGTATATATATGTTTCATATGATTAAATGTTGTGTGTGTGTGTATATATATGTTTCAGATGATTAGAAATGGTCTATGTATATATATGTTCCATATTGATAAGAAATGCTGTGTCATTTGTATATACGTGTATATGGGGTTAGGTTCAAGGTAAAACCTCAAAAAAAGGGAAAACCGAGGAACATCCTTGTAGCCTTTCATTTGGACCGTATGCACTTGTGCATAGAGGTAATTTGTAATATGCACACGTGCATAAAAACCAAAAACAACTTAATTTACTTCCATGCACAGGTGCATACGGTCCAAGTCTTCGGCTACGAAAACGTTCCTTAGTTTTCCGGTTTTTTTGAGGTTTTCCTTTAAACATCCCTCTGTGTGTATATATATGTTTCATACTGATAACAAATGTTTTTTTGTGTGTGTGTGTATGTATATGTTTCATACTGATAACAAATGTTCTTTTGTGTGTGTATATATATGTGTGTTTCATATTGATGACAACTGTTATTTATATGTATGGTTAGTCACTTCTAGTTCAGCTACACAATGGGGTCGGTTTTTCACTGCAGAATGTCAATCTAAACAGGTTTGGTCATGTAAACTATGAAGATCCTCATTTCAATGTCGGCTTGCCAGTGTTCAGTATTCACGGAAATCATGATGACCCAGCTGGAGTGGTAATCGTTGTAGTACAAGACATATCTTTCTCGTTACAAATTTCAGACAAACAAGTTGTTTGTTTAGTTACATCATTTCTGCTTTTGATGTGGTGTCTTGATTTCTGATTTATTACAGGATAACCTTTCTGCAGTTGATATCCTTTCAGCATGCAATCTTGTAAACTATTTTGGCAAAATGGTGCTTGGAGGTTCTGGGGTTGGGCAGATCACTCTCTGCCCAATTCTTATAAAAAAGGTATGCCATGAATTCGCAGGTTAATGGGAGCATAATTCCAATCCATCTTCATGCAATAACTGTTGTATATGACTTACAGGGTTCAACTTCTGTTGCTCTGTACGGCCTTGGAAATATTAGAGATGAACGTCTAAATAGAATGTTTCAGGTTCTTCTCTGAAATCTACATGTATTACAACTTACTTTAATCATGACCATATCTTCAAGCATTTGTCTATTCTTTTTTTTTTCATTGTTTTTTCTTCGAGTGTGATAGACTCCACACGCTGTACAATGGATGCGTCCTGAAGCTCAAGAAAATTGTCAAGTGTCGGACTGGTTCAACATTCTAGTGCTTCATCAAAACAGGTAACAATATATTTGAAGAGTTAAGCGTATGATCAGTGGCGGATCCAGGATTTTTTTCCTGGTGGGGGCACTTTAAAGATAGATTAAAGACCTGCAAAGTAGTCCAAAATATTTTTAGCCTAATTCCACTTTGAAGGAATTTTTTAAGTTTTATTGGTTGATTTCAAGGGATTTCTAAGTTCTTATGACGATTTTGAGGGAGTTTTTCGGTTTTTTTGTTTGATTTCGATGTTTTTTTTTGGTTGATTGCGATGTACTTTTTTTGGTTGATGGGGGGTCCCATATAAAATATCAGTGGGGGGAACTATAGTAGAAATTTAGAAAATATATTTTTAGTCTAAAAGATTTGTTTTTTAACTGCTCCTTTCCCCCCACCTTCTTTACTCTACATCTGCGGTCCCCCCTGCATATGATCGGTAGACCGGATGGATAAGTATATAGAACATGGTTTGAGACATCATATCATAATGTAGCAATAATGAAATGTATTTCTATATGCAGAGTGAAGACAAATCCTAAGAATGCCATAAATGAGCATTTTCTACCTCGATTCTTGGACTTTGTTGTTTGGGGCCATGAACATGAATGTCTTGTTGATCCCCAGGTGGAAATAAAATTTCTAGACTTTTTTTTCAAGTTTTTGTATCCCATGGAGCCTAACTTTATTTTCAATGTAAACACTTGATAGGAAGTTCCAGGTATGGGTTTCCATATTACTCAACCAGGCTCTTCTGTTGCAACATCGCTTATTGACGGAGAATCAAAGCCAAAGCATGTACTTCTTGTCGAGATTAAGGTTCTTTCGCTAAAACCAACTTGAAAAAAGTTCTCTCTATTCTTTTTTTAGGGACCGACTTTCATACTTAGTTGTTTTTTATTTGGGTTCAAATTATTTGACACAACTTTTATACAGGGAAATCAATATCGGCCGACCAAGATACTGCTACATTCTGTACGGCCTTTTGAATATAAAGAGGCAGGTTCATATGTGTTATTTACTTATAAATTTCAACATCTACACACAGAAAAAAGGGGGGGGGGGGATGTTTGTGATTGCTGGACTGAATTCTCTTCAATTGCTGAATGTTGATGACACAGATAGTATTGAAAGATGAACCTGATATTGACCCAAATGATCAACATTCAATTCTTCAACATCTGGACAACGTGGTAAGATTTCTCCTCTTATAATCTCCCTGGCATAGCAATCACAGTTATATGGTGTTATGGTGTTGTTTGTGGTATCTTACTGATTCCAAATTTGACGTAGGTAAGCAGTCTAATAGAAAAGGGTAGTCGAAGGGATGCTAGAAGTTCAGAGACCATACTTCCACTTATCCGTGTAAAGGTACTAAGTTCCAAGTAAAAATAATGATAATATTGAAGTGCATCATGCATGATTCCGTTTGGTGTAAGATGCTTCTTCCTAAGCTATAGCTAAAAGGTTCAAGCTATAAGACGTAGAGTTACTTTTTTTTTTTAAATTATTCTAATTATGCATCCTGTTTTACACATGAATGTTTTGTCAGGTTGATTATTCTGGGTTTATGACCATAAATCCTCAAAAGTTTGGCCAAAAGTATGTGGGCAAGGTACTTTCTTTTATCGTTTAGTGTAGGGTAAATCTGCATGGAAGTTGAGACTTCCGTAATAATGGTTCAAGGAAAATGACATTGTATAAAAACTGTAGGTTGCAAATCCCCAGGATATTCTTATCTTTTCAAAAGCTTCAAAGAAAGCTCAGGGCGAAGGTTAGTAAATATACATACTTCGGTTCGTGTCGCCTACATTTTACTTTATATAGTTACATTATTTCACCATATCTGTTCAAACTAGTAAGCATGTATTTGAAGATTTTGAAGATAAGGTCAAATAAATTTGTGTGAAGTATATTGAAGTTAGGGCCTATTCTAACAATTTGACCAAATAGTTTCTAACCCAAAAAGAAGGGTTAATTATTCAAATTTATTTTTTACATTTGTTTGTGTCATTTTATACTTACATGGTGATGGTTAAAATTTCTTTTTGTCTTTAGCAAAAATTAAGGACAGTGAACGACTTAGACCCGAAGAATTGAATCAGCAAAACATTGAAGCTTTGGTTGCAGAGAGTCAACTGGTATATGATCAAACCCCTATGTCTTATTTTATATTGTGTATAATTCTTACTTTTTTGGATCCTAAAATATATAGATGCTGAAGTTTTAAATACGCGGTAAATATCATGTGTTAAGTGTCGACTTATATCATATTTCTTTATCATGGTCTCCACTTAATACAAGCAAATTCTCTCTTATAGAAAATGGAGATTCTTCCGGTGAACGATTTAGATGAAGCATTACACAATTTTGTTAACAAGGATGATAGGCTGGCTTTCCATGCTTGTTTGCAATACAACCTCGAAGAAACCCGTGTAAGTAATCTGTCTCTATACCCAAATCACACTTTTTTCTCTTTTGCTTAATTCTCTTGCAACTGTTTTCCTTTTTAATCTTTTTACTGGTTAACATCAGCAATGTCTATCTAAGTTACTAAGTAAGCATATCTTTTTGCCGATTATCTGATCATATATTTGCTGAAACAGAAAAATATTTCTCGGGATCCAGAAAATATGACTGTTGAAGCTGAAGATATAATTGTCAAAGTAGAAAACTGCTTAGAGGCAAGAAACTGGACTCTTTTTTTACATCGATATTTACAGTTACGTCTCAACTACTTTTTTCTCTCACACATATAGTTATAAATGTAATACATGCAGGAACGTGTCAAGGGAAGGTCCAAATCTAAAGAAGATCAACTATTTACTTCTAGTGCTCAGTCCATGGAGGTAGTATCTTACAACTGAATAAAAATCTCGTGTTCCCAAAAGTCGCCCTGCTCTTTTGCCAACTGAGTTACATGCCAAAGGCATGAATTAAACAATTTTATATTAAATAAAATAATGATGTGTCTTCATGTGATTGGCGGGACAGGAAGCGGAAATGAGATTGGGTATTGGAGATTTTTGTTCCTTATAATTTCAGTGTGGGTGTGTGCCTCGTTTTCCTAAATCTTTTTTGTTGTTCTTGATAACTGAACATTGTTTTCCGGACTGCCAAAAATTATGCAGAATATGTTAAATAGAACTCCTGGGGGCATTGGAAGTGCAGTTTCGTTTAGTGACGATGAGGAAACCACACAATTTGTTGGTTCAAAATCTACTGCCAGAGGCAAAAAAGGGTCATTGCAACCATCTAAGTCTGCTCGTGATGTCTCTGAAGTTGGTAAAACTTCAAGAGGAAGGGGGAGGGGACGTGGTAGGGGATCTAGTAGTTTGAAGCAGACGACTCTTGATTCAGCCATGATGTTCCGCCGTTCCGAGAGGTCTGTTGATCTTGTCGTTATCGCTTTACGAGTTTACGTTAATCATATGTAGTTGTTTTTCTTGCATGGAAAGTAGTTGAGTTATCGTTGCTATTTGTAGAATTACGGTTGGGTTTTTGGGAAGGAAAATCACAAAGAAAATGGACAACTAAGGAACACCGTAATAACCATTCATTTGTCCTATATGTACATGTGCATAAAATGCACACATGCATAGAAACTAGGAGTCAAACACTTTCAGTTACTTTTATGCATATGTACATTCCTGACAAATGAATGATGATTCCGGTGTTCCTCAGTTTTTCAAATTTTTTGTGGTCTTCTCCTGAACCCAAATCTGTTGAATTATATCTGTATGTTGAATAAATTAGAAGTTTAGAATTCATCACTAAGGTAGTATATGCAAAAGAGATTCATGATGAATAATATTCAAATTATAAGCTAGGGTAGGTTCAATTGAGAACCAAAAATATTTCAAGAATATGAGAACCATCTATCATTATCTATTCACGATGATAGATAACAATGAAAATGCATGATACTCATGATGAATAATCTTCATTATTATTTTAGGCATATAATATATTCTTCATGAATAGTTCTCAAAATATTAATGGGTCCTATATGAATTTTTCCTCATGTAAGCTAAATATTAAGAAAAACATCAATCCCAATTCTCATTGGAAATAAGACTTGCAGATAGGATTTGTGAGGCTTTTGTTCAATCATACAGTTTGTATGTTCGGATTGCTGTACAAGTTTCATTATTAACCTCTTTTCTTGCAGATCAGCATCAGTTGCTGCATCAGCTTCGGTTCAAAGTATAGATGCCGATGAAGAGAATCTTGATTCTGCTTCAAGTGATGAACCCGTGCAATTTGGAATAAACGAGCTTCATGACAGCTCGGTATGAAATCATAAACTCAACTTCAAAGTATAGCTGCCGATGAAGAGAATCTTGGAATATTCTGTTCATTTGCCCTTGATGATAAGATAGAGAAATTCATTTATTTCTTCTATTAACAAGTGTAAAGTTGTCATTTAGCTAATTAAAAACCGTAATAATAACACATTTCCAAAACTCTGGCCATTTTTTGGGGATAGATGGAGTATATGGGTTGGGTACGGGTGAGAAGCTGAGGTTAACGTGAGAAGTGGTTGTCAGCCGTTCGATCAGAAGTGGATGCACTGAATCAATTCTCTTATGAAGCGCAATTCATGGGAAGGCATGAGATTAGAAGTGATCAAGGGTTCAAATCCACTTCTTTCTCACATGATCCTTTGTCTGGAGTATATAGGCATGAAATCATGTGAGAAGTGCCATTTTTGGTGAGAAGTTCTTTTAAACCGTTGATCACTTTTAATCAAATACCCTTCCATGAATTGCAGCTTAAAAAGGAAATTGATCCGGTGCATCTTATCCTAATGTTCGTCCATTTCTCATCCAACGGTTGATAACCACTTCTCACCGAATTTGGCACTTCTCAATGGAACCCAACCCGCAATATATAGCCATATATTTAGTGGATCTAACAATTAAATAGTACTTGAATGGCTCTAATTGATGTATGTTTTGCATTTTTCCGAACAAATGGAAGATTCTGATCCCTTTGTTTCTTCTCCTTGTTTCTTTAAAGGATGATAACGATAGTATCCAAGGTAAGGGGCGCAAAAGAGGCGCTCCTAGAGGAAGAGGTAGGGGCTCCACTCCTGCTAAAAGGGGAAGGAAATCTGATAACACTTCGTCTTCAATCCAACAAATGATGATGAGTAAAGATGATGACGACGACGATGATGATGTGCCAAGGAGAAACAAGCCTCCAACAAAGCCCCGGGTAAGTTATGTGTTTAAGCAAACATTCTTGGATATATTACCTAACCAAACCAAACCAATCGAAACCAATATATCCTAATGAAAGGTGTGATCATGGGAGGGTGAGATGTATGCAGACATGACCTCCACTCGGGGGATGGCACCCCATTTAAAAATAAAAATGGAATTTACTTGGGTTATATACAATTTTTTTAACTTTTTACTATTGTTCCCTCCAGCAACTTCTCGTTTGGGAATCACTAGGGTGGCGGTGCACTGGCAAAATGCCTGGGGTTTGTGGTGGAATATCTTATCCACCCGGGTTCAAGTCCAGGCGTTCGCGTTTTGTGGCCAGGGTGAAAATGGAATTTTTTTAATTTAATAATTAAGAACTGAGCACAATATTCTTATGCACCCATTTCACATGCTAGGCGTAGCTGGCTTAGTATCGGATGGCATTACTTAATTTTCAAATTGCCAATTATGTAGGCTAGGCGAAGCCTAGATGAACCTTTCCAGAAAAAAGAACTTCTCATTTGGGACCCCATCAACCAAAAAAAACCTGAAAAAGTCCCTGAAATCGGCAAAAAGAACTTAGAATTCCCTTTAACTCAACCAATAAAACTTGAAAAATCCCTTGAAACTTTAGGCTAAAAATATTCCGGATGATTTTGTGGGCTTTTGATCTACCTTGAAGGTGCTCCAATAGGAAAAATTCCTAGTTCCGTCACTCACTCCACCGTCACCCAACAAGTAGAAAGGTTGTTTCCATGAAGACCCCTAGGCTAGTGCATAGTGTGGATTGAAAGGAGATGCAAATTAAAATTGCCAAAAGAGAACACAAAAAGATATTTTAAAAAGAAGTGTTACCTTTTAAGAAACGAGCTAAAGTAAGCAACCAAAAATCAATCAAAACATACGCCGCGCTCTATTGTTTTGCTAAATTTGTGCCCGCTTCTTGTTGGTGAAATTTTTATATACATGCGGTCTTTATGGAAATAGTCTTTCTACTCCTCTGGGTAGCAGAGGTAAGGTTTGCATACATTTTACTATCTTTGGTCCCCCATACCCTACTTTCTATGGGATTTGATGGGTTTGGTTTGTTTTTGTAGTGGCGGGCTCGGTTCCAAGTCGATAACCTTTGTTATATTTTTGGTTAGATAATCAAAAGAATTCCTGATTTGGGTTTTAGTGTTCTTTTGTCCATTTATCTGACTACTCTTTATGCAGGTGACAAGGAACTATGGTGCCTTAAGGAGATAGGTTGTAATTTTGTAGTGCATTTTCTGTGTACAATCCAGGCCAGTTTAGTTTCACTGATTTATAACAGAACATGATGTGTAAAGTCAGAGTTGACCTTGTTTTCAACGGCGTTCATCGATATGTCTTTTACTAACGGTGTTATTTACTTTCCAGTATAGATCTTTGCATTTGTTAAGCGTGATTGGACGAAATTATTAGCAAAATGGGTGAGAAATGCTATTGTTTAGCCTCTTTTTGGTTCACACACTTGACACTTGTAACAAGGTTGGGGTCTTCACGGAAATAAAAAAAATAATACCTTTTGAGGTAAGTGACAGGTTTATGTACATCTCACTTAATCTAATTAGATGAAGGGTTGTATTTTATGATTGTTAACAATTCGTTGCACATGGATACATAAGTGGATTCATCAGTTTATAGGCTCAAAAGGTGTAAGCTATAAGTAACTTCTATTGTTTTAAGTTGAATTATTAGTTATTGAACTAGCCTACTTTAGGCTTGTTACCGTTTAATCAATCTTTGGGGTCTATACATAAAGAACAACTTTGCGTACATCTCATTAATCTATTGGGGGTAAATGACGGCATCTTTGAATCTTTTCAGGCAAAGAACAAGTTTTTACGTGAATTTAACCGTCGAGAATAGTAGTAAGATTAGAGATCCAGGAAATTATTGTGTAGCAATTCCTTGTTTCATGAGCTTGAAGTTTTGCTAACATAGAAGAAAGTGAATTTTAGTTTCTCAAAACACTTCAAAGGCTTTGCTATTCTATTATCTAATATAGAAAATTATGAAAAAGTCTCTAAATATAGAGGATTCTCTAAAATCTTTAAATAAGATGAGAGAAACATTATTCTAATTTCTTCCACCTAATAGCATAGTTGATTGTTTAAAAATTTTTGATTTTAAAAAGTTTATTGGAATTTTAAAAATATAGTATGTATTTTAATAGTATAATAAATGATGAATTCTCTAAAATATAAAAATTGCTACAGTTGAAAAAAAGAAGTTTTTAGAGATTTTGACTTTTCATTCACAATTTTTAGAAAAATTATACAAAAGTTGATACTCTTACCTTTTAGATAAATAATAAGTTTGTGTACATCTAAAGTTTGGGTGAAGGATGGTACTTTACAACAACAAAATTTCATTGATTCATTCATCAACTCCAATGTTTAGAATTCATAAAATGATAACAAACCAAAATTTTGCAATTGGAAAATGTACAAGTACAAGAAACAGAATTAGGGGTGCTAAGCAGCCGTGTACCGTAAGCTTATTGCGTAGGTGCTTACCAAGCCACTTATCAGGTGAGCATGACAATGACCGAAAATTTTACCAGATAAGTAGAAGGGGAGGAAGACGTTTACCTGATTAGAGGTTTTTACGAACGATACAATTTTAAGACCGATAATGTCATATAAGAGAGGGCGATGACTCTTGCCAGTAAGCACCTCCAAGAAGAAAACTGTATCTCTCCTAGCTATTAGCAACAATCTAGGATATACAAAAAACCGTACCATTTCAACTGATACAAACCAATCCAAAAGAAACGAGCCCAGTATACCCCACAGGAGGTGGGGTCAAAAACCATTTCTTCCGATCGGATATCAAGTATTAGAAAATAACAAGATATAGTCGGTGAGTGGTGTCTTGGGATGAATACTACCAAAATGTGAAGGCATCTTGTTGCTACACTTCCTCTTCACTACCCAAAAAAAGAAGTTACACTATGTACGTTATGTCGAATTCTGCTTACCGAAAGTAAACCTTTCGAGCTGGATTGGCGGTATCTTTATCTTTGCTTCGCTTGTTGGTCGTTTCCTGCTTCAAAGAAACTCACCAAGTGAGAAAAAAATGGTAGGATTGTTTGACAGACGATGGGATAGCATATTTTTTACGTCATGGTTTCACATATGAAAATAACAAGCGAAATAGTGCACATTCATTCTTTAATAGGTGTGTGTTTGGTAAGCATGATAGAACAAAACAAAAGGCTGTCCCATGTTTAGAGTGACATTAGATGGGACATAACAACTAACAAGACTCCGGGACAAAAATTGGCAATATATGACAAATTTGGTAAATAGCTAAACTGACTATGTCAAATTAAAACCTTAAAACCTTATAGAACTCTTCACCCCTCCTACCTACCTCACTGTTCAGAGACGGACCTACAATTTTTTTTTTCAAACGGTGGCAACATTTGATTCTAAGGAAATCAAGGTTATTGATATTTTCACAAAATCAATAACTGTGGTGGTGTTAGTTCCTTGCTTTCAAATGTGAGATCTCGTGTTCGAGTCTTGTTATTGCTACTTTTTAGGAACATAGTAAATCTGAAATTAAAAGCTAAAAACTAGGATATGACTTTAACAGGACTCGAACCCAGGTCTGCAGAGGAATAAAAGCCTTGCAAACCAACTCTACAACCCTATAAATTTTCATATTACAACGGAGGAACGAAAACTGTTGTGTGCTCAACACTGGGTCCGCCCCTGTCACTGTTGCCCATTCAGTCCTGTTCAGTCGGGTCAGTGTACCTAACACACCTCTAACACCAAAACATATCAAACCTTTTGTATTGAAATCTGATATCTACATAAAAAGTTAAAAACCATGACAAACTCTACAAAAAATGAAGGGACACATGGATATAATTCAGCTTACGCTATATGGATCCGAATTCTGTGGCACAAAAGATGTAGTGAAACGGGTATTTATGCGATCACACGAAAAGAATAGTATGTAGAAGGAAAGCCCAAAGACAAAAGGGCCTTAATAGCGTACCTTTAGGCCAATTAGCTTTTGACTGCCATTCTTCTGTGTCAAACTCTGCTTAGAAGCTTTCTGCACATGCCCCATGGATTGAGCTGCCTTATCACTAGGTTTAGTCTTTTGACTTCTAGCCATTGTTGTCGATTCGGTTTCTTTAATACCAGTCAAGAAAGTAGTACGCCTGCCAATGGGTACTTTCGCAGCTTCTTTACCAATCATTTGACGTTGTTCATTAACCTTGTGTGGCATCAGAACTTTTCCAACTGATGTCTGCTGCTGAACCTGCAAGGTTTGAGATAAAAAATTTTAACTTGGATTTATATACACAACTTCATCCTAAGTTACATGGTACTAAATAAATACTTCTATAATAGATAACTATTGGGCCTATATATAGGGAGCAAGTTCAAATGAGAATAGTAAATACTTTGAGAACTTGGCAATCAACTATTCATGATGGATATCATGAGTACTTTAGGGTTATTCATCATGAATAACTCTTAACACTTAGTTCTTGGATCTCAAAATGTTTACCGCTCTCATTTCAACTTCCCCCCATGTATATAGTTTGCATCACTATTAACAATCTAACATACCCCAAAACACTTGAATTTCAGCCATTACCCAAGTAAAATTTTAGCAGGCTGAAAGCCTGAAATATCTGTTGTCATAAAAGACTTGAACATTCTTTTAAAGTAAAACTATCAATTATGTATTCCCATCACCTTAGCTTACCTTTCCCTTGGCTGTTACTTTGGAAGCGAGTGTTTTATTTCCTTGTCTATTAGATAAATTTCGAACATTTGTTGGAGGGGCCTTCGTTGCATTTGGAACTATTGATCTGTCCCTTGGTGGCTGAGAGACTCTTGCAACATTTATGCTATCGCGGGTTTTGAGTTTGTTCCCTGTGTCTCCAATAGTGGACTTCTTGCCAACAGAACCCTGGTCCAAAGAGGAACCCACACTTGATTTACCTGAAGAAGATTTGCAGCCTTCTGAGCTCCTCCCACCATTTGCTACCACCCTTGCAGCTGGTCTTGTGGCACAACTTCTTCTGAGATTGATCCTCAGGGATGTCAAAAGCCTACTAGTTTCGCTTGATGTTTGACAAGAAACCTCCAAGGGTTTACTTTCTTGGTGTTCATTGCGATCAAACGTAATTGTGCTCGTTGAACTGTTTTCCTCTTCTAGCTCCCGTCTTGCTAAAGAGCGTGAACCGGAGTTTGTGAACTTTGGCCGAGAGGCATCAGTAAGACCACTTTCGCAACTGGAACATGCTTTTGAGCCGTCATTTTCTTTTGATTTTCCGGTGTTGGAAACAGGTTTTACCCTGTTACTTGATCCTACGCTCCCAGAAGACTTCCTAATTAAGGCCTTGACTGGATGTTGCTTATTGGAGGTAGCCATGCACCTTTTCTGTCCCCATTCCTTGGTTATGTAGCTTTTGCCTCTTGATTTTGAGACCGATGGAGGGAGCTTTGGAGAAGACGGTTCCTGTATGCTTATCGAGTTTGAATGGAAGACTCCAGAAAGTAGTTGGCTTGAAGAACATTGATGGAACCTATACATATGCCATTTAAGTATATAACATATTAACTTGAGATTGTACCACCAAATCCAACTGAAACCAGAAGCACGTAGTTCTTAGATGCTTACTGATGGCTTATGTCGAACCATGGATCATCACTACAAGAAAACAGTATATGACATTGGATTTAGCAGATGGAATCATGGAATATAGATTCAATTTCAACCTTGAACAAAGTTATTAAACCATTGCACAATGCGATATCTTACTAAAGTAAAAGAAGATACTCACATCTCATCATTGATCAAATCGCATAAACTGAGATCAGCCCACATTGGTGCTTCGATTTCCTCCTGCACAACACCGATTAAACAATGTTGTAACAGTGATATGAATACCTACAATAGAATTACTTCCTATTCTGCCAATTTAACAGAAAAACATTCCAGACGAGATTATAAACAATAACTTGAGATAGCACTCCAGATTATTATAAACAGAATCACATGAATGATAATTCAATCAACAATGAGATTATGAACAATAACCTAAAAACCTACTCTTATATATTAAATATTATAACCGTTTGTCGATCTCAGAACAATACTTATCAGAAAATTCCAATACTACATCAACCTCATTGTTGATGATTTTTTTTTGGATTGCAAAAAAAAACATGAGAAATCACTCCAGATGATTATAAACAGAATCTCATGAATGATAATACAATCGACAATGAGATTATGAAAAATAGCCTAAAAACCTACTCTAACATCGAATACTATTACGTTTTGTCGATTAACAACAATAGAAAATTCCAATAATCTATCGAATCTCTGTGTTTTTTACTACTTCAACCTCATTGTCGATGATTTTAACACACTTTTCAACTCGTTTCGGATTTCAAATAATAAATTGAGATATCACTCCAGATGATTATAAACATAATCGCATGAATGATAACACAATCGAGATTATAAAAAATAACCTAAAAACCTACTCTAACATCGAACATTCCAATACTATAATCGTTTGCCGATCTCATAACAATACCTACCACAAAACTCCAATGATCCTATCGAATCTGTGTTCTTCGCTACCTCAACCTCACAGTCGATCATTTTTCCACCGCCATTCACGGCAAATGATTCCAATTTTCAACTCGTTTTAAATTACACATAATAACTTGAGAAATCACTCCAGATGGATTATAAACAGAATCGCACGAACGATAACACAATCGAGAATATGAAAAATAACCTAAAAACCTACTCTAACATCGAATATTCGAATACTATAACCGTTTATCGATCTCATAACAATACTTACCAGAAACTTCCAGTGATCTATCGAATCTGTGTTCTTCACTACCTCAACCTCGCCGTCGATCGTTTTTCCACCGCCATCGACGGCAGACGGTGCCATTTTTCGATTCCTTTTGGATTCCATAACCAGCAACTTCGATCTTCTCTACTACTGGAATCGAATCATCGAGTTCTGTGAAGATTTCGATCTCTACTTCGATTGGATTACAGCAAGCTTCTTCCAGAAACCTCCATGAAAGGGGAGTGAAACGGCGGCGTATTTGCTTTGGTTTTGGGGTTCTATTTCGACCACTAGAGAGAGAGTACCGTTACTCTTTAAAACCATTTTGAATATTTGTAGAAATATATTACAATTCAAGCCCTCCGACTATGAGTTTTATACATTTAAGTCCCTATAAATATATTTTTGACAGATAATATCCCTCTGTTTATTTGTTTTTACAAAATGGTTTAAAAAATAGGCATTAAATTACGACTATAAAACGAATATTCGAATCAAAGATGCCATTTAATAAAATTTGATAATTTATATTTAAGTTTGGATTTGCTTAAATTTATTCAATTCAATATTTTACTGTAAGTTCAGAAAAGGAAAAAAAAACAGAAACTTATGTTTAAATACAATAGAAATTACAATTTTGTTATCAGACTCCGGTTCACGTGAGACCAAATTGTTTTCGTAAGACCGCGTGAGACCATGATTTTACGCATAAAGCTTCACAACAAAACACCGTGAAGGTAAATAAAGTTCAAAAATTATAATATAAAGAAGTTCCTAAATGTATCAGCTTGTACGTATTTCCCAATAGATAAAGGGATCATGCAGAAGTTAGGGCGAGTATAACAGGGTATATTTCGTTTTTCATGGAACCGGAATAACTTGCACCGGTTCTTTATATTTTGAAACTGGTCCTAGGATTGTCAGGAATCGGTTTCAGTATCGGGTATTCGGTGTCAGTTTTTTTTTAGTTTCGATATTTCATACATTAAAAATATAAAAAATACCAACTTAAGTAATATATATGACAAACTACAAAATACCAACTTAAATACAACAAACAATATTGATGCATAACAACTTGAACTCTTAAAGACAATTTATACACAAAATTTAAAATAAAAAATTTATATTTCTTTCACAATTTTATAGAGTTCATGACTTTGAACATACATGATCTACAACATTTCAAACCCACACACTACCAAACAATCTAACATTCTTTACATACATTCCAAAATGCCAAATTTGATTTCACAAATGGATCTTCCTAAACACCCAAGATAAACCCAAAACCTACACACATTCGGCCGTCCGCCCAACGCCGCTAGCAGCTGCCGCCAGCCGGCTTTTTTGCCCGTTTATCATCATACATCTTTCCTCTTCGTAATTACACCAAAATTACACAACCCGAACCACCATTCCGCCACTAATATCTCTTGCTCAACTTCCCCCACCACGACTGCCGTGGTCGTTTACTTTCGCTAACACCAACTTCGCCATTTACGCCTTTTCCCAATTTCGCCCTCGTCTCCCGTAACCGATTCTTGTACTCTTTCTTCCACATGTCAAATCTCAGTTTTACCCTTTTGTATTCCTCTACTTGCTTCGGGTACGACATACTTGCCGACTTCATGTCGACGATGGTTTTCACATCGTCCTCGAAATTCTGTTTCTTCTGCTCCAACTCCTTGGCTAGGTCGTCAACCGAGTTGCTATTGTTCCCAAATTCAACGTATGTGTTTCCATCGGCATTTTCAGATTTCGGCGTGTCATCCTCGGAATCGTCTTCGTTGGCACCAAGGCTCTTTTTCGCTGCACCGAGACTCTTCTGCACCGTTACAAGAAACAAATCAAGATATAACGTTTTCCACTCCATGATGAACCATTATATTTGGTTTTTTGTTGCATTAAACGATTGCTATAACGGGCAGGTTCGTATGAAAACCATTAATAGTTTGCGAAGCCAGGAACCAATTATTTATTCATAGTGAATAGACATGATTATTCAGGATATTCATGATTATTCAGGGCTATTCATAAATGAATATACATGATGTTCATGATTATTCAAGGTCATTCATCATGCATAGTTACATACATGAAATAGTTGGTTTCCAGGTTCTCAAAATACTTATTCATATGAAAACCGTTTAATATTTTGAGAACCTAGGAACCAACTATCGATTCATAATGAATATACATGATTATTCAGGGTTATTCATCATGGTTTCCAGGGTTATTCATCATGAATATTCATAATGAATATTCATGATGTTCATCATTATTCAGGGTTATTCATCATGAATATTCATAATGAATATTCATGATGTTCATCATTATTCAGGGTTATCCATAGTGATTAGTGAATATTCGGGTTTCCATGTTCTCAAAATATTTACAGTTCTCATTTGTCCTTTTCTCTGCTTATAACAAGTGATTTCAAAACTCACTTGTAAAGAAGCCATCTGTCGCTGCCACTTCTCCTCCACTGCCTTCATTTTAATTTCGTGTTCCGACCACCGCACTTCGAATTGCCGTACTTTCTCCCTCAACGCGCTATTTTCTTGATCTCTTTGGCTCAGTGACACTTCCGCCTTCATAACCAGCCTCTGCAGCTCCTCCACATCTGACGGCAAAATTTGGAGATTTTCTTGCGACATATTCTATTCATTACCGTAAAAACCGATCAAAACCTGATTCTAAAACCATTTTCTTTTTCATACGAATAAATTACGCTTTCATCCCTGTGGTTTGTAAAAAACTCCAATTTTTGTCCTTGGGGTTTAGAAATTGCAGTTTTCATCGTTGTGGTTTGTAATTCATTGCTATTTTCGTCTTTATGATATACAATTTATTATTTCTGGGTCCTTGTAGTTTACAAATCTTTACTATTTTGGTCCCTTGGATTTAAAGGTAGAAATTAGACTAAGGACAAAAATAGCAATAAACCACAAACCATAGGGATGAAAATGGCATATTCTAAACCACAGGGACGAAAATCGCAACTTTTTACAAACCACAGGGACGAAAATTAGAATTTATTCTTTTTATACCAAGTTAAAAAAAACACGAAATACCTTCACTTCCGAAACTCTACTTCGAGACCTCCTTCGCTTTGTTCTTGGACTATCGAGTGCTGAAGTCTTCCAACTCCGCAAATGATTGAAATGCCTTCGAGCCAACCACCCACGAATAACTGCAAAAACACGATGAACGAATATAACCATTTGAACTGAAAACGAAGTCAAAAGATTAAAAAAAAAAATTTAAAAAGGTACCCGATTGTATATGTACAGCTGCAGTCAAATGCTCATCTGGTGATTTCGATGCGATCTGGTGACTCGGTTTCCTTACAACGTTATGGCCCCTTCTTGAATTTTCACCTCGTACAACTGGAAACAAATTCAATTCTTTACAAATCGATTTCTTACATAAAGAAAGATAACAAAATAATAAGGCTATGGGGTTGTTTACTTCTTTTTCCATTAAGCCCAATATGGGTTAAGTCGTCTTTATGGATAAATTTGTCTGTTTGAGGGACCGGAGACTGATGGGTCTGAGGGAGGCAAAACAAGAGGGTTGGATTATTTTTGGGCATTTCTGGTATTAATTTGTTTGAGGTGGATGAATTGGGACAAGTGATGGGTTATAGCCATTT
>LUCG01186486.1:2982-15160 GCA_001633085.1 Carthamus tinctorius | reverse complement strand
TTCACAACCAAAAAGTGGTTCACATTTGAACTTTCCTCTATATATATATATATATATATTATTGTAAAAAACAAATGAAAATATAATATTCTTGTTTCCTTGTTTAGAATATGCTCTTGTCCATATCAAACTGATTATTTATCAAAATCATCATCTCTTGTTTGTTGTGTGTGTATAAACACTGAATTTAACATATAAATATTGATTTGTTAGTTTATATGAATTGTTAGTTTATAATAGGGGAGACTCTAACCTGTATATCGTAACATGTATGTTGTAATTTCTTCGGTTATGATTGGTTTTTCTATAAAACCGAGTTAAATTTGCTCAAGAAAGGTGTCAAATTTGTACGCTTTTGATACACTTTAAAGGTTTCCTTTACAACTCCAAAACCACCAAACTAAGGTTTCTCAATGGCACACATGTTGCTTGCCTTTTAGTAGCCATCCCCATGTTCACCATGATCCCACTTCCAAGTTCCTAAGTGTGCACATCACTCCCAAAGCCAAAAATCCGAAAATATTTTCCAACAATATCAAACTTCATTACCATCCAACACACCAGAAACCAAACCAACCAGTATATCCCGATTCAGATGTGTAGAGCCTCCTAACCCCTGACATCCAGCGCACTCAAAACGAAACCTGCCCAGTATGTCCCATTCAGATGTGGCATCTAGAAGGGGTTAGATATAAACACACTAGACCGGATCCTAGATAGTAGAGCTCCCTAACTCCATACTTTCAACACACCCAAAACAAAACCAGCCAAGTATATACCCTATAGAGTGACATGTTTTGTGAAGCGTTTATGCATAAAATAGACCAAGCCAACTTGGAAAAGGCCATGACCGATCTTTAAGCCCAATCAAACATAATTTTTTCCAAGGCCCGATTAAAGCCCAACCTAAAGAAGCCCGAAAAACTCCAGCCTAAAAAGGCCCAATCAGTTCCACTTTCAACCCCACCGGGTTGTCCTTTGAGCTTATTGAAAATGGGCTTGAAAAGCCTGGGCCCAGGTCTGAAAAACCTCGGGCCTTGTACATATACATATAGAGAGAGAGACTTCCTATTGTGCAACTCATTTCTAACGTGAAACCAATGCAAACCGATGCAATTCTATAAAATTCTATGAAACATTTTCATAATCATTGACTTTCCAGATATTTCATATTTCCATAATCATTGACTTTCCATATGTTTCATATTAAATATGGAAAAGTTTCATATAATTTTATAGGATTTAATTGCACACGTTAAAAAAAATGATTATCACCATGAAGACCACAATAAAAGCAATGGGAATTTTCTTTATACAAAGGGAAAGTAGAATGAATAGAGTAAGAATGAAATCACCAATTTTCATAAACCATATGTTCTTATTCACCTATAAAATCTAATAACATCAAATGACAATTAACTAAAAACCCCCAACAAAGAAGAGTTAGAACTTGAAAAAACCTAGCTATTGAAGATCTAAAGATGGGTGTAAAGGAAGAACATTATCTGAAAAATCCGTCCGTTGCCCAGCAAGCGAGTAATATGCAAGCAAAGAAGGCGGTTGTTGCTGAACCGAACTCTCGGGTACGTAACCAACAGATCGAATCAACTCCATGTTCCAAAACGGACGAGCCATTGCCAAAATATCACGACCACTTTCAGACGCACGATACCCCTGAGCCCACAAGTACCTCAACGAACCCACGTTGAACACAAAGCTAGCCAACGCTTGCTCACTAAACGCACAACCCCTCATTTCCAGTTTTTGCAAATTTGGACACCCTTTTGATAGCTCCATAAGTCCTGCATCAGATTCTCCTGTAAACCCAAGAAGCAGATATCTAAGATTTTGACCATATTTCCCAATATACCCCAAACCCACATCCGTTAATCCACCACGCCGGAGGTAGAGACCTAGCAATCCAAGTTTCGTGCAACCACTTAGCAGGGCTCGAACCCCATTGTCTAAAGGTAAATCTGCTATCGTCTCTAGTTTGTCAAGCAAAATCATACGGAAATCGTAGAGGTTTTTCAAGTGAGCCCCTATGCATTCCATGGCTTCGTTTGAAATATCTGTGAGATTAACATGTAAGCATTCCAATTCAAGACATCCTTGCGCTAGAGATATCAGTCCCCTGTGTGAAACCAACCCTTCTTCATCAGCTCCCCTTTCAATCTTGATTCTGCGCAACTTCTTGCAAAACCGACCGACGATTTGCAGTCCTGCGTCCCCGATGACATCTCTAGCATACAGAACTTTCAAATTGGGACATCTCTGAATCAAGAAAGTATGGTCATCCGTATCAAGCAGTGAATATAGAAGATCTAATTCCGTTAGCTGGTGTGCGAAAGGGAGAACAACAGGGATTTCGGACTGACTCATGTAATTCAGTGCTATGGAATGCAGCTTCCGAGGAAACTTGAATCCCGCATACTTCTCTGGTTGATCATTGAACGCACCACCACCAAAATCTTGTAACTTGACGGCATGGCTAAAGAAATCTACAAGATCCATAAGTTCGCATTCGCTGATCTTAACCGACACTAAAGTTTCGCTACAGTTTTTGGCAATGATTTCAAGATCTTTGAAGTCGAACTTAACAAGATCCGTCATGTAGAAATTCAAACATTCGATGCAGGCGTTACGCATAGCCAATTCGTGTAACCATTTCCCATCTTTCTCAACAATCAAACTTTCTTGTAGAAACAAAGTTTTCAAACTATTACAGTACTTCCCAATATGCAATAATCCATCCGTGGAAAACCCAGAGCAGACATCAATTTTCAAAACCCTAAGTTCCTTACCGCGTGTCCGGGATAAGAGCTCGAGATCCGAATCATGAACAATCATCCGCCGGAAATGAATCGAATTCAAGCAACTGAACGAGCTAGCGATCTCTCGAACCCATGGAGTGACGTAACCACCCCAATCCTCTGGGACTATATCCCACATGGCAGCTCGTGGCTTTCCCTTCAGGGTTAGCGACTCCAGAAGCGGAAAACGTTGCCGGAGACGAGCCGGTGTGGTGGAGTAACACATGTGAACCGTTACGTGCTTCCGTGTCATACCGTCGAGCTCATACCATTTCCGGCAAACCACGGAAACGGAGCTCCGGTCACGGAGGTCGTGAATGTACGGGACGACACAATTGAACACCGTGTCTGTCGATTCGGTTTCCATGCGACAATCCTTGAGATCCTCCTCCATATTATTCGACCCAATTCAAGTTTATTCAACCAAACAAGTGCGTAAATCAAAGGTTGCAGAAACGTGACGAAACTGATTCAAATCGTAAGAAATTTGAAATCAAAGGTTTATTGATACGAATCTGAATACTTGGATCAGAAATCTGAATACGTACCAACAAAAACCCTAAAAAACCTTTTTTTTAGGGTTTCGGGCTGCAGAAACGTGACGAAACCGATTCAAACTGTATGAAACTTGAAATCAAAGGTTTACCGATAAGAATCTGAATACTTGGATCAGAAATCTGAACACGTACCAACAAAAACCCTAAAAAAAGGGGGTTTTAGGGTTTTAGGCTGCAAAAACGTGACGAAACCGATTCAAACTATATGAAACTTGAAATCAAAGATTTATCGATAAGAATCTGAATACTTGGATCAGAAATCTGAACACGTACCAACAAAAACCCTAAAAAAAGGGGTTTTAGGGTTTTGGGCTGCAGAACCGTGACGAAACCGATTCAAACTTATATGAAACTTGAAATCAAAGGTTTACCGATAAGAATCTGAATACCTTGAGCAGAAATCGAAAGGATCGCCGGCGGGAATCGGAAAATTTTAGGGTTTTGTAGAAGCGGCGGCGGCGACGACTTTTAACCGTTGACCTAGACTAGATCGAGGAGTTTAGTTGTAACATGGATGGATTCTTCTTCTGTGAAGTATTTGGGAGGTGGAAAGCAGATGGATTTTCCGGCCGCCGTGGGAAACCGCCGTGCCTACCGGAGAACGATATGAAATGTTATCGATTTTCGTACCTACCAACCAATGTCAGTTTTTTCTGGTTTTAAAATATAACCAATTTTTGTTGATTAAAATATAATAAATTATAAATCAAACTATTTTTTGTAAATAAAACGTGGATTAAATAATATTTATTGTTTTCTTTGAGAAATAATAATTTAAAGAAAAAAAATAATAATAATAGGAGGAGCTTCCCTATTTCTTTCTCCAAAATTGAGAAAATTAGGAGAGAGATAAGTAGTTTTTCTCCAAATATGGAGATAACCCCATTAATGATTACTGTTTGAAAGAACCAATATGAAATATTGAAAATATGAATTTAAAGAAAAAAATATTTTTTAAATGGGTAAATGAAATATTTTATTGTTATAATTGATGTTGATTTCTCCAAAATGGAGAAGCTGTTGGAGATGGATGCAATTTTCTTTTAGAGATTTTGAGTTTTGATTCTCCATTTTGGATAAGTTATAGGGAAGCTGTTGGAGATGCTCCTATAAGCTAGCTGATAAGCTAGTCCATCCAAACGTGTACCATAAGTTAGCTTATAAGCTAACTTTTTGAGACGCTAGTTTGAGTGGTTATTTGTAGCTTTTTTCAATTATACTCTTATTAATATTAATTATTGAATTCAAATATATTATTTTTGATCATTTTACATACCCATAAGCTAGTTTTTGCCAAACATAATTTGTTTATAAGCTAGCTTATCAGCTAGTTTGCCAGACATAGCCTTAATATTAATAAGGGTATACTTGAAAAAAGTTACAAAATGTTGTCCAAAAAACTACTTCTAAGTACTTTATCTAGAAACTAACTTATAAGCTACTTTGTGCTTACCAAAATAGTCACCTATTTTTTATATAAGCGTCCGAAGATTTCACTTATAAGCGTCCGAAGATTTCACTTATAGGTATTTATCTTCTTTAATCATGTTTTTCATTTTTATTATTAGTTATGCACCTCTAGGGTGTGGGTGCGAGTCAAACTTAAGACTAATAGGCAACATAGGGTGTTGCTATTATTGCTAACTCTTGTGGTTGATCACTTGAGTGAGGACGTAAACTCAGCGCAAACAAACATATCACTTGTAGTTTTAATATTAGATATTTGATCAAGAGATGGACATATTTTAAACATGGCTTAAGTTATACGCAAAGATTTGAGAGAAATTTTGACAATCACGTAGATATACGAGTTTTGTATGATTAAAAATGTTCAAATGTCGATTGAGATTTATATCACAATAGTATTTTAGTATACACCTTCATATTAATAGAACTTGATATTTTGTCAACTTATATAAATCGGCAAGTTTAAAAACTGACAATAATGGTGACTTCATCGACACGTTTTTATAAATATTCACTTTCGAGATAGGGATTTTTATAGATATTTTTGTGACACGAAGTTTATAATCATTCTGTTACTACAATTATGTTAAGTGAAACCTATATCTTTTGTAGTAACTTGTTTAGTTTTCGTTGTTAAAAAACCAAATTCACTTAAAGTATTTATTCTCTCTTATTGAAATCATTGTATTTTCTACATAGGACTCAAATGTTTGAAGTCCAATGCCTATAGATAGGAACTCGGTATATTTATCAATATATTACTTGTAACGATCATGGTGTCCATGTATACCTATACCGCCACCCTAGCAATATTGTAGACACTTGGACATATACGATTTTTATCCACCAATCGTTCAGATCAAGTAAAAACCGCCACAATATTTTATGCGTTTAATTATTAATTAAAGTCCTAGTATATTACTATAAAAACAAAAAGAACAGAATCACACGTTTATAAAAGCGACAGAGTAGGATGTGTTAAATGGATCACAGGTCACGAGCCACGACTGTGATGTATTTTCTTTATTTTTTATCAAGTAAACTCTAATTTTGATTCATGTGGCTTGGTGAAATATTTGAAAATGAGACATAAAGTTTGATAAGTTTAGAAATGTTGCTTGTAATTGGCATTTTTCTTCAAACCGCATGGACCAAAATCAAAGGTTACTTTTTTATCGCATTGAAAAATGAAATACTCTTTCAAAATGTGTCAAACCATACCCAAAATGTTACTGTGTGTATTCACCTAAAAACCATACTTTTGTATATACCAAACATTATTTTTTGTTATCGTATTTCAAAATGATTCGGGTTAGCCGGTAAACACCACCGACCCAGAACCACTGATGCCGCCGTAAATAACCAGCGCCGCCGTCGTCGCCACCGCAACCATCACTGCCACCGCAACCATCACCCCTACCACAAAACCATAACCCCACCGTAACCATCATAGCCGCCACAAAACCACCGCCGCCGACCCAGAACCATCACCGCCGTCGTCAAGAACCACCGCCGATGTCATCGCCAACCTAACCATCACCACCGCTGCAACCATCCGTTCCGACCCACAACCTCCGGCCGCCGTCCACAACTACCGGTAACCGGTTGAGCAGGTCACCATACATACAATAACAAAAAAAACGTTTGATATATATACAAAAACATGGTTTTTTAAGGTAAATACACACAATAACATTTTATACATAGTTTGATACATTTTGAAGAAGTATTCATCAGTGTAAAGTACACACAAAATAAAACAGTAAATTAAATAGCCCTCATTGAGTTGGGCTGGTCCAATCCATAGGCCCAACCCAATCCATGCATGGGAGCCCAAATGACATCATCTCAAAACTCAAAAATGGCGAAATCGGTGAATTTTTTAGCGCCAAAATTTCAGTCTAGTTTGGAATTTGGATACAAGTTTGTTGTGGACCTAAAAATTCAAATCGAAGAATCGAAGGAGAAGAGATGAGTTCGAATCGCTCATGGATTAGGGTTCGTGGACAACGATCCATTCCGTCGGCGTTCATCAATCGGAGGACATCCACCGATGACCAGTAAGCGTTTCCATAAACCCTAGCTTCCGACTTCCGCTAACAGTTTACTTTAATGGTGTTTTTAGATTCATTTTTGCTTGAAATTGGTGGTTGAGTGATGGTAGGGAAGGTTCGGAGAATGTAAGGGGAGGCAAGAAGCCTCCGAAGATTTCACTATCGGATTTTCTAGATCGGAAGCTGCAGAAAACGTCTGATCCATCCAAATTAGTCCAGGTTTTCTCTACTGAATTTCGAAATGTTTTTTTTTTTCTTCTTCAAATCTCAACATGATAGAATTGATTGTAAATGGAGTATGACTAAAAGCTGTATTGTAAATCGAACCAGTAGATGGGTGATAACTGATTGTTGAAGCTGATGTGCTTTTCTGCGTATGAAGAATAGGGTGATTAGGATGCTCACTATTGACATGGATATAATAATATGAAGAAGAAGATGTTTTAAGCTGTTGTGTTAGTTTAATTCGATTTAAGATTCCTAATCAACAGGATATAGTTTTTGTCCTTAAATTACATTGTTTATTTCGGTCCTCCATTGATTCATATTCGAGGATGGTTTTAGGACTACCAGACAAGGTTTTAGTGATCATCAATGTTGCAAAAATCGTTAGGTGCTACTTGAGCGGCCGACCCCCTTGTTGCGAGTACTCGGATTAGGCGGGGAGTACTCGGATTGGGATTTTTTTTTATGTATAAATGTGAAAGTTATACATATAACATGTTCATAGATCATAAATAATCAAATATAAAGATGATTATTCATAGCACCTAACTATTTGATGAAGAATTTGGCCTTCCAAAGTGTCGATGGTGCTTGAGTGCTTGGCTGCTTGAAAATGAAAGAGAATGAGGTACCGACAGACTAAAAATCGTAATTTTTTTTTGTTGACCGGCGTAGACCGAGTACCTGAGTTATTGGCCGATTTACCCCAACTCGCCTTGGCTAAGGTCCGAGTAGCAATTATTACTCACCTAGTACTCGGCCGCTTAGGCCAACCTAGCTATGTGCACCTGGTGATCATAGGTGCACATAGCTAGGTTTTCTTGAAGCTGTTACTGATTTTTGTAATAGATTATAGGACCGAGAACATCTTCTATTTGGATGATCCTCTCAAATGAATCGAATGACTTGAATGCAAGTATGCAAACATGTGAAAGTTAAGCTGTGAAGTGTTACTATGCTTTCCTCTTTTTCCCTTGAGATGGAGGGAATGAGTGATTACTGATTAGTTAGAACGAGTTAACACGTTTGTTGGACTCTTAACTCTTTACATGCTTGAATTTCTGGATATAAGATGATTACTAAACTGTTATAGATGTGTTTTATTTGTTTTTCAATGTGCTGAATTTATGAACTCAGTTGTAGTTATTGCCAGGGTAAAGAGAGACAGTTTCTCTCACCTGGAACCAGTGTGGGTGCTAAGCGGTCCATTGATGGATCAAATGCAGATGAGAAAACTGAGGGACGAGAGTTGAATGGTATCCTTGATGTAGTTCTTGAACAGTTCAAGCACAATAAGGAGAATGAAGATGATAGTTGCTTAAATCCAGAAGGTGAAGTTGAAAATATTACTAGCATACCTGTGACAGAAGAATCCCAAATGAAAGATTCGAGTAAAAGAGGAAATGCATTTGGAGGTTTGTCATCAGCTCACTGCATCTCTATCGTTTTTCATTTTTCTTGAATTTCATTTTGCTTTATGCCATTATCTGAAAGGATTAGCTCAACACCAGAACCCCAAGTGAAAAAACTTATCAACGTATCATTTCATTGTTCTGCAGTTAGAATTCATCTTGTAAAAAAAATTGCTGCAAAAATCGATTCCCTTAGCTTGAAGTGTATGCCCAAGACCCTTTGCAGATCAACTGATCAACATAATGCTTATTTGGGCAAAAATAATTTTTTCTCTAGGTTCAAACTCTTGGCAAGTTATCTTCTGTATGACAAACCTTTTTATTGAGCCATTATATTTGAATTTGAATATTGTTCCTTGATCATCATGCAATATTCTTTGGTTGGAGGTCCCATTTCTTGGTTATATACATATTATCTCCAAGTATCTAGTCAATTTACATATGAGTGTTTCTCATTCATGATCACAAGGCTTTCATGGTAAACAACCTGCTCCAAAGCGTTTGGTTGTTCTGGGAGATGATCCAAGGCCAAGGCAAACTAAACGTCCGAAAGCGTTCATCAGAAACGAGAAACCACTGCCTCTTTATAATCACTGTAAGCACCCCATCTCTAAAATTTCAAGCATTTGCAAACAGGTATATAACTTTTCGTATATAACGTAAAAATATTTTATCAATTGTGTGTCAACGAACAGATGCAAGTGGCAGTGGTTGGTGGGACGACGATATGGAAGGCATTGACACCGAAGCTGTGGGCTTCAATGAAGTGTGGGAGGGCGTGGGAACAGCCACATTGGGTGGACTTGATTGGCATTAATCCAACAATCGTCCTGAAGAATGGACCATCAAATGCACCAACAAGAAATTTGTTCCCATTCGGTATAATCGTGGCCTGAATCCCGAAAAAGGTACACCTTTTGTATAAATTAGGTTCATTTTAAACATTTGCATTATCAGTCAGGTAATGTTATAGTGAAAATGACTATTTATTCCTGCCCAATTGAAACATCATATGTATGCAGAAAAGACATCTTAAGAATGATTGGTCTAGTGGGTCGGGATTAGTAATCAGGATATCGTAAATGTCATCAAACTTCTTAAGTATCATATTCAGCTAATTAAGATGGTTTGATTCTTAGAGTATGTTCTGAATGAATATTATGGATTAATTGGTTTGAAGTTGTCATAGACCATTAGAAAAAGGTAATGAAAGCCTTAGCTTTAGAATTAGGCTTCAAGTTTTGCAACTTCTATTGGTGTACATATCATGATATACCCTTTTTTTTCTACAAGTTGACATAAATGATTAAATGTGTTCATCTATTAATTGATATGATAAATATGATATATATTGTCAAATTACAAGATGTAAATCACAATTATTGGGTAATCAATTATGTATAGAAAACACAATGTAGAAGTTGCATATTGCATAATGGTACTAAAAATCCAAGAAGATATAAAACATAATAAGTGGAGCCACCTTGATTATTTGTATGCCCAGCTCACTTCATAGGTAATACATACAAACCCCAGCATTTTTTATTTGCCATGCTTACATGTCTTTTACTTTGAAAACAAATATAATAATTTGCAATTTTATATTATGTTTGTTTTAAGAAAATATAATATATATTTTTTTAGTTAGATTTCAATTTCTAACATATTAGTTTTTGTTAACAGTCAATATCCACATAAAAGAGCATCTTTAATAGATACATTAAATAGGGATTTTAGAAAGAAAAGAAAAGAAAAGAAATGATGAAAAACTTAAAATCTTAAAAGAATTTTTTATAACTTAATGTTTATTTAATACTTTTCTAATGCTTATATTTAAATTTTGACAGTATAATTAATGTTTGAATCTCTAAAATATAGTAGTTGTTGGAGCCGAATGTAATTTTTTTAACGATTATTATTAATCCTTTGTTGTAGAAAAACTATAGAATATGTTCTTAAAGCAATAGGGTATCAAAAGTAAAAATCTCAAAAAAGAACTTAAATCGAGCTCCAACTTGTATATTTTAGATATTTCAACATTAGTTATATTATTGAAATATTCTAGAATCTTATCATTCTAATGCATTTTTAAAAAAGCTTTAGAGTAAATTACGGATTTGGTCCCTAAACTTCAGTAATTACGAGTTTGGTCCCTAAACTTCAGTAATTACGAATTTGGTCCCTGTGGTTTGCAAAATCTTTTGGATTTGGTCCCTGGTAGTGCAAATAGGTAGGGACCAAAACCAATAGAATTTTCAAACCATAAGGACCAAATCCAATAGAATTTGCAAACCACAGGGACCAAATCCATAATTACTAAAGTTTAGGGACCAAATCCATAAAAACTCCCAAACCACAGGGACCAAATCCATAATTTACTCAAAGCTTTATAAAAAATAATATTAAATAATTAATTTTTATTGGTGGAAATAAAAAAAAATTATCTCTCTCTTCATATATTTTTTAGAGAACTATCTGAACTTAAAGTTGTCTTTATTTTCTAATAACAATACAGAGAATCTATTGAAATAAACTGTATTTTTTTTTATTTTTTTATTTTCTATTTCTATTTTAAAATATATGTTAGAGATCCTTCTAATTCTTCAAGATGTTTCTGGTTATGAGTTGAAACTTTTGTTAAATTATGTGTTTTGGGGATAAAAAGAATATTGATAGTGTTCCATGGAAGAAGATAGATAGGTAGACAAAATGTATAAAAATGCATATATAGTAGCACCATTATTAAACTAGAATACATGCACACAAGTCAATTCATAGGTCCATTCCTTTTCTTTTATTTGTTTGAGTGTAAAAGTGACCCATGATTATTGTTTGATTAGGACAACTAGATCCAACTTGTTTTTATGTATTTGTTTATTTAAGAAGTAGAATGAAAGTGATCTCAAGAAAATGAGATGCTATATTATATAATATCTCTTCTAGAGAGATATACCATCCTATGTAGGGGTGGGTTCAAATGTGAACCACTTTTTGGTTGTGAACGTGAGGACAGCCGAGAGCGCGACACGTGACGGATGACTAGATGTCACGTTAGGTTCACGGCGGATGATTAGGCGCGATTCATGAGTGGGCATTGAGTTAAAGGGAGGGACCACATTCAAAGCCGCCACGTGCCGCGCTCTCGGCTATCCTCACGTTCACAACCAAAAAGTGGTTCATATTTGAACTTTCCTCATCCTATGTATACTTACATATATTTGTTTTTTTATTTAAATTATTAAATTTTATCAAAATAATTTAAAATTATGAGTTTAATTTAGATGTTATTTATTGAGTTATAAAAATATGTCAATTAGCAGATTATAGAAGATGATTATTGAAGTAAATTAAATTTTAAATTGGGATACTTTACTTTTTATCTCTTTTTATAATTTTTAAAGATGTTTTATGCATTGGAATAATTTATTATGATGGTTGGATGAACATGTTTTAGGAGAGTCCAAACATGTGAATATTCTTTAATTCAATATGTTTTATTGATTGTAAATAAAATGAGTGAATTATGTATTTAGTCCTTGTGGTCTACTCAAAATTGTAAAAAGGGGATCTGTAGTTTGCATTTTGTACCGTTTTAGGTCCATGCAACTAACTCTCTTAAAAACCTTCGTTAAGTTCAGGGTATTTTTTTT
>LUCG01186473.1:0-14372 GCA_001633085.1 Carthamus tinctorius | reverse complement strand
CTATTCTAACCCTCTTTCTTTCTTCTTCTCCAAACCCTTCTTCCCTCCAAGAATTTGGTGATGGCTGAAGTGGCGGAGACTTCTTCTTCCACCGATCTCTTGAAGGACGATAAGCCGGTGATCGTTAGGGTTAAACGGAAGAGCTATCAGTCTCCGCTCGAAGCTTTCTGTGAGTTCAATTCAAATAAAATACGGTTATAAACTATGCTTACGTGATGATTCAAGTTATTGTGATTTTATGATTTCTCCAATGTTTTGGTGTAATTAGGGCTTGAAATCAATGAAAGACCGGTGAAGCGGCCATTGTTGGATTTTGAGAAGCTATCTATCAACAATTCAGCCTCCAAAGGTGCGTATGTGTATGTGTNGTGTGTGTTTTCTGGATGTGAGCAGTTTGTTTATTGTGTTTTGAGTTCAAATTCACTATTTCATTTGATCGTGCAATTAATTATTAAACTGCTAACTTTTAATGAAATCTCTTGCTTTGTAGATTGTTTGTGATAGTTATGATATAATTTATGAATTGTTTCTTGGTAAATGATTATGAGATTGATAAAGTTAGGGAGATCATTTGTTTTGACTATTCTTCCATTATGAATGTTGGATGATTTATGACAGAAAGTATAGTTGATGGTCATTTGTTATATTGCAGCTGAAGAAGTGAAGTCCAAGAAGTTTCTTGTGCAACATGTGGATACAGTGAGCAGCCCTGATGTTGCTGTGGATATCCTTCAGTCATTTGTGGCTAGTAAGGTGATCTTTGGTTACTTTTATTTTCATTTTACTGTCCTATGCATGTTTGTGTTTTTATCACATCTTTGTTTGTCATCCATAGAATAATCTGTTTGTTGGTTGTTTTTATTGTTTACCGTTTGTCGAGCAGCCTAATTCTGCTGATACACTTGATTCTAAAGCAAAAGTTGAGGATCAAAGGCGTAGTAACAAGACTGACAATGTAAGATCTCTGCCTTTTACCTGTATTTAAAATGTCGCACTTCATATCTCCCATATACTTATGCTACAAACTTTATGATCTCTGTTAGATTGTACACTTGTGTATACTGTGATTATAGTATTAGTGGTACTTTTGAACTCTTTGGAATAGTGGAACTAGTATCTTTGATTATTGTCGTTCTTTTTTATATTGGAACTGGTGGTGGGCTTTATGGATTATAAAGGCTCCGGCATATGTGAGGTTGTTGAACATATATGATATATTGGGCTAAATGTTGTCCAGAAGCGCTTCCTTTATCTCACTTGTAACTGTTGCACGATAGGCTATGCACTCATTTTTAAGTTCAAGGTAGTTGTGTTGCCTTCATGAAGAAAGTAATCATTTGATTTTACCATTGTTGATTGTTGCATTCTACACTTGATAAGTTTGTAAGCATGTATGATATGATTAATTATGGCATCGGGAATGAACAGCCTAAACTTCAGTTGTCATGTATGATATTATCTTCTAATCCCTTATATTGGTTGCAATTCTTTTTGTTGTGTGTGGTCTTCTGAAAAGGTGCAGAAAGATATTTAAACTATGTGATTTATAATTGCATTCCTAAAGTTTTAGGAGTCTACAAGCAACTTAATATTCTTCTCCTCCATAACCTTCCTGAACAAGTTTTTCCCTGTAATTAAGTTTTATATATTCATAATCTTGATTTTGTTTGATTATTGTCAAAAATGAGTTCGTCTCATGATTTATCTTTTGTTCTTTCTGATTCTCAACCGAGAGCTATTTGCTACTTAATTATATCTATAGTCTTTGTATTTGCATTCAGCTTGAGGAGAAAAATGTTACCAAGGTTGAAATAAAATTTCAGATGGTTTCAAATCATCACCCTGCCTTTAGTTTATGCATTGACAATCAAGAACCATGCTAGTTTGACTACTTACCAATGTATATGATCAATAGTTGTTGGCAAATAGCGAGCTTCTAACATTTTTGATAAGACAGATACCTCCTTGATGTATATGATACCTGTTTTTCAATGATTTCCCAGCTGAAGCTGTTTTTTACATTAGATCTTAAACTTTTTGTTTCTTCTGTACTTTTCTCTCACAGAAACAGAAGCAGTTGCTGGTCAAAGCTAAAGAATCACAAGAGGTATATCGACAAATTAATTATGCTAATATCGTATCATGTCCTCTTTTTTCTTTTTTGATCTTGCATTACATGTCATGGTTCTATTTCTATACACTTTCCATCCTCTCTGGAGTCAGGATATTGTCGCATGCTAATATATTTCACTTAATTTTGGTCATTTTACCCTATGAGTTGTATCTCTCTTCAATGAATCACCTGATCTTTTTTTCTTTCTAGTTTTGCATCATGTTTAATTCACTGATGAATAGTGTTTTTCTTATGGTGTTATGATTTAAGAAAACACTTGGTAACAAGTTTTCTCCCACCTAGTAGCTGAAAAGGGGGAGTCAGTTGGAAGGTAGACATATTTGCTACGTATTGGGCAAGGCAATGATACTATTAGTTTATGGCTTCCATATTATAATGTTTCGCATGCGACTTGAGTTGTATTGTCCCCACTGTGGTTAATTGGTTGGATCATTGTCATTCTTTACTGTGGATTTGTTGGTTTTCCGGTGTTTTACAATTTAAGAACTTGGTTCATTATTAAATCTTTTTGGACCTTGATCTTGAATTCATATTGGAACTTTGGAAGAAATCCACACCAATGATTTTTTTTTCTTTTTAGAATTAAACTTGTTATCTCATTTATCAAAGACTCAACTTTCATGTTTGCTCTTCGCATTTCAGTGGTGATGGCAAATTCTTGGTTCCCCTTATAATAGACTTTCGAACTATATTGATTTGTGGATTTACTCGCATCATAAATGTCACCATTTCGCTAACAATCAAATATTTCAAAGTAACAGACCTACTTGACCTATAGCTTGCCAATCTTTCAACTTTTAGTCCATGATTTTAGAGTTTATTAATATGTTACTTTTTCCCTATATATATATTTATAAATAAACACTAGCTGCTACATTAGATGCTGACCTCATAATCTTTCTGCACCAGCTTTTGGCGAAGAATGCTCGCTTTGAGCAAATATGGAAAAGTCGAAAGGGGAAAAGCAGCACTGCGTCTGATGATGAATTGCATGATATGTGCCAAATATACGATGTTATGCGTGTGGATGTTGGGGAGACTAGTGAGGCGCAAGAGGAAGAGTGAGTGTGTCTTTTTTAAACTTATTTTTGTGCTGTTACTATATTTAGGCTATAACTAATGTTTTCTTAATACTAATGCAGAGATGAGGATGATCAGCGACTAATGTCCAGTTTCTTGCCTCTATTACAAGAATTCATTCCAAGTGCTGCGGAGGAATTTGAAACTGAAATGGAACATCAAATGTTAAGAAAAGGTCTTGCTCTTTGTTTTCACTCTTATTGAACTCTTCCCCTATTATAGTTCTAGAGGGAGGTACAAGGAAAACCTTAGAAAAACGGAAAAATGAGGAATACCTGTTATGCATTGACCCAAGCCCAGGCCTATTAGTAGGATTAACATTCTAGAAGGGGTAGTTCCGGTATTTTTTTCTCCTAGAATCTGTTATGGCTATGAATAAATAGGGTTTAGAGGGAGGAGGGGAGCATGCAGACATTTGTCTATGGTTTTGTTTAGGAGAGACTAGCCTCTTGAATGCTAGATATTTCCCAGTTTGATTTCGAATTAATCAAACATCTGGTTACTTCTTTCTTTTGATTCCTTTGTGAGCTTGGTTCATAATGACACCCTCATAGCCCTTCATCTGGACCATATGCACTTGTGCATAGAAGTAAATTAAGTTGTTTTTTGGTATTTATCCACATGTGCATTTTACAAATTACATCTATGCACGAGTGCATACGGTCCAGATGAAGTGTTCCTCAATTTTCCCTTTCTTTGAGGTTTTCCCTTGAACCCAACCCTATGGTTCTAATCATGGTCTAATGCATCAAAATGCAACGAGTTTTGGCTTAGTTCCTATTTAGTGTGGCTGTGGGGTGATGATTTTTTTTTTCAATTAGTGTAAGTGTGTAACAAACTTTTAGTTCTCATCATACCCATTTTACCTGATAAACAGGTTTTCAATCTACGTGGAATCAGTTGATTTTGATGTCGCATTTTCCACTTAATCAATTATTACAATATAACTTGACATTCTACTGATTACCGATCAAAATGGATAGAAAATAGGATGCATTGAACATTTGCTTCACTAATTATAAAAAAAGTTAATGGTTACAGTAAATAGGAACTAAGTCAAATTTGTTGTATTTTGGGCTGATCATTGATTGGTGAAGAACACAAATTTCTTCAATTGTTCCTAAGATGTCACTAATTCCATCTTATCTATTATGATAATTGAACAGTAGCCAAGGGTCATTATGTGTACGATTTGTATGCTGTCAAGGATGACGACACCAGCATGATAACGGAAAATGCTTCATACCCATTTCCATTGTAAGAAATCTACACTTATTGATTACTTTTTGGTGAATTATTAAATGCTCTAGCCTTAGTAAAAGCCATGCCTGGGTTTTGGGTATAGGGTCCAGGTCGAAGACAATGATGATTTCTACGACGGACCAGATAATTCAGATTATGAAACTGATGACTCTAACGGTAGATTTCATCACACACACACACACACACATATATATTTATGGTTTGAGCTTTTAAGCCTCTTAGGGTGCATTTGGTACACGGACCGGGTTGGACAGGACGATGAGAGTGAGGTAGGCGGGTGAAAGAGTTCTGGACGGTTTTAGGGTTTTAATTTGTTATGGGTATATTAGGAAAATACCTATCTGGACCTATTTTGGGGAATGGAAAACGTTCACTTTTGTCCTAGTCTAATGTCGTGGCAACGTGGAGCAAGTTGGACTGGATGGAACGAGAGTGAGGCAGGCGGGTGAAAAAGAAGTCTGGAAGTTTTTAGGGTTCTAATTTATCGTGGGTAGTTTAGGAATTTACCAATCTTGACCCATCACTCTAATTCTTTTTGCATCTATTTTGGGGGGACAAAAGACTTCCGCTTTTGTTCCGCTCACCTCCCATCTTATTCCAGTCTAATGTCGCGACAAACTTGGAACAAGTTTTTTATACCGTCATATCCCATCCTATCCGCTATACCAAACGCACCCTTAAGCATTAGAGGTTTCTCATGGTATCTTCTCTCTCTCTTTTTTTTCCTTTTTCTATTTTTGGAGTTCAGCTGAAGACAATCCGTTGAACGATTATCCTGACGAGGAGGAAGAAGAGGAAGAAGAAGATGGTAGTGATAGCTCGGATGGAAAATCAGAGGAAGTCGAGAGTGAATCTTCAAGATCTGAAACCATAGGACGAGAGCAGGATTTGTCGGAAGACGAGATGGAAATTCTTGATGATCTCGACGAAGATGAGGTATACTGGTAATTTGTAGTTTATTGTTCCTAATCATATATGGAAAACATTATCGATCATAGGTTGAATAGACGTTAGGTAGTTGGTTGGAGATTCGGGTATATGTTAAAATTCTTATGGAATATAATTTGGTTATATGCGAATTCTTTTGTGTACCTCGGATTTACTGGATTAGTTTGGTTTCTTTTCGACTCCGTTGTTTTTGTGGGCAGTAAAAATCATCACAGCCACTTGTTTGTTGTAAAATTGGTTTTATATATTGTAATATATAAAACTTATTATAATAGGATACTTTTGAAATAAAGTATCATATTAGTTTTTCCTATAAATCTTCTCAATATGAACATAAAAAAACTGAGGATTTTTTTTTTTCAAAAATATCCTAAAAAGCTTGTTACCACATTTAAGCATGATTGTTTAGTGTTGTAAACCTGTTTAGACATGTTTGATATTCTACAAAAGTCGGTTTTATTGTAGTGTCAAAGTCGAAGCTCTGTTTTGGAACTCTATGACTACTTGTGTTCTTAGCTCAATCGATGGTCTGATAGAATTACAGAGGAATAAAAGTCTTTCACATCAAGTGATACATGAATATCTCCGTTTCACTTCCTTGGCCTTCATGTCCTTTGTCGTTATATTCAAGGTTTTCGTATTATTTTGTGCAAACTTGCTTCCACCCATTACCAACTAAACTACACGCCATTGGCAATGTTTTGGTATTATTAATTGTCAAAAGAACACAATAAACTTACTTAATCTCGATGCTAAACATTTCAAGATATGTTTGCGCATTAACACAAGGTTTAAAATCGGTTATTTAGCTAATAACAAGTGCATCTTTAAATTTATAGGTTTCTAGATATCTTTTGTTCCTCTCACATAAATGTAGACCCCCTTATACTGGGTCCCGACTGTACCCTCAAAGCATCTTTAAATAAAATGCTTGTCAAAAGGTCATTTCAACCAAAGAACCGTTATAAATTGTAACTTTTTTTCAACCCGGGTTCAACTTAAGCCGCTCAATCCAAGTTACTTCAAAGTTCAAACAAGTGTAACTCTACCTAGGTTCAAATCCAAGCACTGCCAAAGCCCTTGTGGCCATAGAGGTTCACATGCGATGACTCTAGATTCATGGTCACCCGGGGATTAGTTGGTGTGCGTAAGCTTGCTCGAAAACCCACGGTTACAAAAAAAAATGTAACTCACCTTGATTCAACTAATTCACATCCTGATGATATTTGTGAATAATAGTTAACATTGCATCAGATCAAACCAATCCGAAAGTTAACGGAAACTGAAAAACCAAATCCCGATGGATAAGAAAGATCCATATATCTGATTCTCGAGTCAAAAAACGACCTAAACCTAATACCCAAAGTCTTGGCTCTATTTCCTCGTTACACATTACACACCAACAAAAACATCGAACAAACACATTGGTTCAGTTGCGTAAAACTTTCACCATATACCGTCTTCTTTAAGCTGTATGAACACAAGTTACATTCTTTCTAGACCATTTCAGAAACCCAAAAAGGCGGCGTTATTTTTCTTCATTATAGTCGAAGATGTTTCAGAAGATGAAAGGCGGCAATCTAATTCCATTTTTGTGTACGATTCTTCTTGCAATCCAGTAACATATACGACAAATATGCTCACCGCATGAAGGGAAGCAGCCATCTCATTTCAGACCCGTTACCATTCGCAAGGTAATATAATTTCTTCCATGCCTCCTCGGAGAACGCTTCACGACGTATCAATCTTTGCCTGTCGTAGATGGCAAGTATACACGAAAGACGATAAAATCGTTAGTATTTATGCAACAAGACCACAAAAAATCACAAACATTAATGGTTGTATACCAGAAATGCAAAAAGATAGTTGGCTTATTTTTTGAGCTTATTGAAAAAGATTCGGCATGGTTCGGCATGGTTAAACCACAAACTAACTCAAAGCAGTGTTTCAATAAGTTCCAGGGATTTTTACTTTTTAACTTTTGTTAGTAAATTATAAATTTGGTCCTTGTGGTTTGTCGGATATAACACTTTTCATCCCTACAGTTCTGAAATTACAAAATGACCATCGTGGTTTGCAAAAACATTCAGATTTGGTCCCTCCTAAAGCCGTTAAAACATTTTGTTATAAAAGTAGCGTTTTTGTCATTTTCTCGATTTTTTGTACCCAATCAAAAGCCACAAGAACCAAACTCATAAAACTGATTTTGATTGGGTAAAAATTAAAAAAAAATCAATAGAATGACAAAAAAAGCCCCTCATTTAACAGTCTTTTTAATGACTGTTAGCAGGAGATACCATATCTGGACATTTTTATACCACGATGGCTATCTTGTAACTTAGAAACTACAGGGACCAAAAGTGTTATTTCAACAAACCATAGGGACCAAATTTGTGGTTTACTCTTTTTTTTCTTCTTCCAATTATGCCCCTTCTATTCTTTCAATTACTTTTCCAACATGTCTTTTTTAAGTCATTTTACTTGTCACCTTTTTACTTTGTTATCTAGTATATCAGTTAAATTTTACCAAAATATGACTAGTTTATCAACTATCTGCTAGTTTGCCAAGTGTAACCTAAAGTTAAATTATTTTGGTTTTTTTTTTGGATCAATGGACGGGGTTTCTAAAATCCATGCACCCTATGTTCATATATTGCTAATGCATTAGTGATTTCTGATTAATGCTTTGTAAAGAGAATATTTTGATTCATAAGAAACGAAAGCATAAAGAAAGATTGGCTGGCAAAAAGTTTGGTGCTCGTCACAAAGCTGTCCTAAATTATTGGATGTCAGGGTTCAATTCCAGGTGTCCACAACAATTGTGGCCAATGACTTTATCAGGGTGGATGTCTTACAACTATAATTTGCCAGAATTAGTCTGGGCATAGCCCAGGACACCCTTCCAAAAGAAACATACCTCAGATAATAGTGAGACACAACGGCAGCTTCATCGAGAGAGTAGCGAGGAAACATAACACGGGCATTTGTCGGAACATCTGGTAAATCTTGCCGTAGCTTTCCTACCGCTGTCGAGTGTGAGAAAGCACCCACCATCATGTTGTCATGCATCATTGACCTAAATGCATTCACCTGGACACAACAGGCTTCAATATAAAGAACCAATGTTCAAGCAAACTAGAAATCCCAAGGTACACCATATAACGTTCTTCCTCCGTCCCAAAAATAAGTGTTGGCTTTTCAATTCTATACATAAGTATGAGATGAGAGATTATTTACTGCCTTGTCACTAAGGGTTATTTAGTTAACTAAAAAGTATAATGATTTACACATTGCCAAAACTGAATACCTTCATTGTGGACATTTATTTAGAGACAGAGAGTACTGCACTTTTTAATTAACTAAATGACAATTTTACCCTTAACGATAGGGGTGATGAATTTCTCCACTGATAGAATTGGACATTTATTTTGGGAAAAATTATAACAGAAATGTGGACACTTAAGCATTCAACTTCTTGACATTTTGATAAGTCATGAGGGATTATAAGTTACAAAGCCATCCATTAGCAGCTCAGAATCAGTTAAATGAGTTCACAAACAAAAACGTCATTATTGAATGTAGATCCAAATATATTCCGATGACTAATGTAAATTGTAAGGTATACATTAAAGATGATAGGAAGCAACATAAATGACCGAAATGAAAAAGGCATACAGTTTTGGAAATGTATATTTAATTATTTATTACACTTTTCAATTAGCTAAATGACAACTTTACCCCTAATTTCAGAGGAAGTAATGAATTTCTCCATCTCATAATCAAGTGTAGAATTACAAAGTAAGCACTTAAACACTTACCCGGTAAGTGCTTACCGGTAAAACTGAACGCTTTCATCTACCATATCGGACAATATTTTAGTCTCTCAAAACGGTAGCGTATGCAACAATTTACCCGATAAGCGCTTACCGGGTAAGATTCGTCAATCTCACTTACTGGAAAAGACTTTCGGTACATGCAATTTTCTTACCGGGTAAGATTCTAGCCCTTGTCATGTTAAACCCGTAAGGTAAATTCACCCGGTAAGCGTTAAGTAAACGGCCCCTTACTTTTACTTTTGAAGGTGGACACTTATTTTTATTTTGGGACGAGGGAGTATCAAAAACCAAGAAAGTCAAATGGATGTGTCATAGACCAACAAATCAACAACTGTAGAATAAATTAGAAAACAACCAACTAACCGTTGCAACTTCTCTAGCATGGATTGGGCGGCAAGAACGAACAGTCACTGGCTCCTCGAATTCAGTGAATGTGAACCAACTATTATACTGCATGCAAACAGCACCATAAGGGAAATTTTTGTTAGAAGTAGCAAATAAGCTACCAATTTGTAAAGAAAAAGAACGAGTTAACTCACTTGGTCAATTGCAATAAGAACGGGTATATCTTTCACAAGTGACAACTCTTGTCTCAAACGAACTACCACTCCAACAGAAGCGTATGTGGTAGTGATTCCTGTCTGAATCAAATCGTATAAAGTTGAACCTTCAGGCATTGCCATTGAATCCGCATCCTTCATCCTCCCAACACCGGCACCTTCACCAAGTGGTATCGGATCAGCTATTTTACAAGGCAACTTCATTAAGCATGATTCGTTGTACTTCAAGAAATCCTGCAGGGTAGAAAAAAGCACATGAATTTATAGTAGGCATGAAAAAATAAGACAACCCTCTATAGTCTGTCCGATGCAACTTAACAACTTATTTAGAGGTTAATGCCTTAAAGGGTATTGGATCACCAGACCTAATATAAGTTCTAAGCAGCAAAGGGACCTTAATGCAATTATCCTTGTCAATTGCCTACTGATAAGTGTATATTGCAGAGAATTATAGACTTGAAATTAATTTGAAAATATTCTTGCCTGCAAAATGTTGGCTGCCTGTACTGGGGTATCCCACAAACCAGTTAGAGGGTTTTTATAGAAAAGTCCTCCATGAGTCCAACTTCGACCTTCTGGGACATAAAATACCAACCAGCCTTGATCACGGGCCCAGTGAACAAGCATTGCAAGAGCAATACTCTTTCCACAGCTTACAGGACCGTCCAATACTATTTGCTTCTGAGCACTCAAACCTGAAAAGAAGTTGCAAATTGCAATGAATAATTTCTCATATCTGTAAGCTACTTCATTTATGAGCAGTAACCCAACTGATCATGAGCAACAGGTTTTTACATGTGTTCAGAATAGTTGCAAACAACATTACCAAGAGAAACAATAAGGATTAAAACCACAACTGGTGTCAGAGCAGAAATAAGAAGATAAAAGACTTCCACTCAGAAGACTTAAAAAAAAGGCAACACAAAAGTGAACAACCACCTATCCCAGATATAAACACGTGCATAAACCGATGAAATAGGATCAGTGGGGTACTTTCACAGCCTATCTCCATCTGTTGCCAAAACTTTGTGATACATTTGTGATTTGTATGCTCCGACTCAATTCAAGAAACAAACAACACAATTCCATTTGTATGATCAAATAATATTGATTACCTATACTGCATCAAGTATAAGGTTATGTGATTGTCATTATTATAATATATAGACACTAGTACAGTTGTACGTACACATGTTGGCAAGCAAAATTTTCAAAACTAGCAAAGTGGGACTCAAACAATACCTTGGGGCCTGTCCTAGCATTCAATCACAAAATCCTACAATGTCATAACCAACATAAGTTGCGGCTTCATTATTGGTATATGCAAGTACTATCTTACTAATTGATGCACTTCACAGTTCATTACAATGCGATTTTGATGCTCAATACAAATCACGATTTGCAACTATGACATCTCACAGATCCAAGTACATTGCCCTTAAAAATAATGAAGGACCAAGTTATTTTCGTTAAAAGGTTAGCCATACCCATTTGAGCTTCTAAATTTGAACATAGACTGATAGATCAGTTGACAGCCCTTAAGAGGTTACCAATCATAACATCACTCCAAAAGCATCTACCTAAGACGTCCAAATCACTGTCTTTTGCTTTAGCCAGATAAACACTGAATCCACCAACTTCAATGCCTTTTTGACCATCCTTCTTCGAACAAATGACATGAGCATTCTGAACGCCATCAATTAGTAGAGCAAGGCTCTTTTTTTCTTGAGATATCTTTGTCGATATTCCTATTGTCCTATCCCAAGCCTAAGTCTTTAGGACTTGGACAACACCATTCTAAATATAAAAACCACTACAACATTGCATAAGCAACATCCGGATGTAGACATGTAGGACAACGCTTCTCTCTTGATCTCTCAACTATCCAAATATACAATGAAGTGTGAAAATTGCCAACCAAGTCTTAATTTTGCAGGTCAAGAATTGAGATTGAGTGGCTTAAGGATTATAGTAGCATATAACCCCGTCTCTTTCCCATCTCGTGGTATCTTTTGATTCTTTTCCATACCACAAATTATCTAATTTAATCTGGTTTTTTTAATAGCCTCAAAGTGATGCATTCTCCTACCAGTAAGGTTGTACCAATAACATGGTTGATAGTATTATTTCCTCCCCAGATCTAAACCAAGTAACATTTCTAACCAACACATCCTTTTTCTCAACTAGAAGACACAAATAAGGATGACCTCGACGGAGAGTCAGAGACCCTGGTGCCACCCATCAGACCAAAAATTGACAAACGCCAAATCCACCTTCATTCTAACGAGGCAAACAAGTACACTGCTGGTCAATATCCAAATATGATTTGCAGCCAGGATTACTCTAGAAACTAAGTGACCACTGTTCCACTCAACCCATATGTCACTCGATGTATGCTAAAGCAGTATCAACCATGTTTGCACAACTTATTAAAACCTTCTATTAACCACACGTACTGGATATTTGCTTAATAGGTCACCACTATCTTCATGGTATATCCAGATTTCAATATCACAAATTATGCATTTGGTATCTTTCTATTAATAAGATACACTTCCAAAGCAACTAGCATGTGCAGACCTTTACACCTTAATAAAGATAACTACACAGAAACTATGAGAATACATAAGTACACATCATACTATTCAAACAAGCAATGAGAGAAAAAGCAAACCTCTGCTATTACTAGATTGCAGAGGCGGGTCAACAATGCGCCTGAAATTATCTCGGAGATCCAAGAAGCTGTGCCTAACAAGCAATGCATCTCTCATTGACTCATCAAACTCCTTCACCATTCCCACTGGCAATCTCTCTGGCAGCACCTCCTCCAGCTTCTTCCTACTGTATGCCAAACGTAAGCAAAAAAACTTTAGACTAGCTTTCAAAATCAATGTGGATTCTTCACAATTATCCGAAAATTTTACTTAATTTTAGTACAGACAGAATTAACTACACGAAATTCTCTACAATGCAAAATAGTTTACTGAAATGAACCTACTCCAACAGTCCAACTACAATTCATGAACTTCAGGCAATACAATGTATCATATTCCAATCCTCAAAATGCAGAAACAAAAGCGTATCAATGCATGAAATTTGCAATTCACAGATGCATTAGTAAACTGAAATTTGCGATTCACATCACCACCATACCTGAACTTCATGTAAGTGCAGGCGTCTTTTCTACTTAGTTCAGACAAAGAATCAGCGGAGGTAAACAACGGCCGTCCGTTAGGGCCGACGTCAAGCGACCTATTATTGCGCTCATCTTCCTCAAGGAGACGCCTCCGGTTCCTTTCGTCGGAGATGAGGTCATGAGCTGCGTCATCGACGGAGGAGGCGGCGGCGATCTCTTCCTGTTTGGACTTGGATTTGGCATCGGCTTTGGATTTAGGCTGACCTCCTTTCTTATTGTTGTTCCCCTTGGAAGCCGAAGCTTTGGCTTTCTTCGAAGCGAAGGTTCTGGAAGATGTGAGCTGTGAAGCTGTTGGATTTGATGCTGCAATGGCGGTGGGGATGAGAGTTGATTTCGCCGGCGAGGCGGCGAAGGAGACTGATCGGAGAAGTGAACGCAACATTTTTCTTTTTTTGTTCTTCACGACGGCGGAGTTTGGGTGGGTTTTCGGACGTACGCAAAGGGGGCGCAACGAAGGGTAAATTGGTAATTTAACAACTGGGCCGGTTTGATTTCTGGTACTAATAGGGCTGGGCCAGTGGGCCGGTTTAATTTAATTTTAATTTTAAGGGGTCGTAAACGTTTACTATCATTTACTTATCGGGTAAGGTTTTGGACTTTTAGTTCATTAAAGTGTTATAGGTTGGAACAATGAAAATGCATAAACATGACACATTGACACATGAATTTCACTTGATAAAATGGTTTTTCCAAAGACGAAACTGGGAATTGCTAAATCGGTTGAAAGAGTAAAGTAAAAAACATTATTAGTAGAGTATAGATCAAAACATATATAATTGGGTAATTGCTAAAAAATATATGATTTGGACCCGAATACTTTTTAGGCACAATTCCTTTCATTTCTCACACATGGAACATCTTCAGGCACCACCTTAATTTCATGACAGCTAGAAATATATGCACCGATTGTTAATTTCATATAACAGCTTTATGATTCTGACTTTGAGTGAGAAACCTGTAAAAAAAACTTCTTGTGCTACGATAGAGGTACATATATGATGTCTTTTTATTTGTTTTTGCATTTTTTTGACTATGTTAGTTGATTTGAAATAAAATTGTGATGAATGTTATACCATGTGTAAATTTAGACTGTTAATAAGTGCAACATATTTTATGTTAACCAATTTTTTGTGACATATCTATATCTATATCTATATATAATAAAAGAGNCCAAAACATGTATCTGGACGCATTTTATACTTTCGGTTCATTAGGCTTATTTGATTAACATGTGTCCTCCTATTTATCTCCTAATTTTTAGTTATTTATTTAACTTTTAATATCTCATATTGATTTAATATCCACAAAATTAGTCATTTATTTAATTTTAATCCCTTAAATTTTCATTTTTTATT
>LUCG01186467.1:0-10579 GCA_001633085.1 Carthamus tinctorius | reverse complement strand
CCAAAATGGTGAAAAAGCAAACTAAAAGACTCAAAATAGGGGTTAATAAATAACACCTATCACCTACTCTCCTCTGGTTATTTCATCCATCAAGCAAACATGACCCCTATGACGTATACTTCAATAGTTCTGGTGCTTTCAGCGATGATACTTTTTTATATGCTGAAATTATCATGAGATTTAAAGCAAGTATTAGTTGCGATGTAAGGAGGGACAAAGCATAAGCCCCGTAATAAATTCTGCCTGATTTGCAGATAAATGACACCATTGTCACCTTTTGTGGAAGTCCTGAACTCATTGAACTGCAAAGATGAAATCAAGTAAAAATAAAGGATAGTGATACAAGATTATATTGCTTTCCGTGCAACTATGGTGCTACAAGATCATCTGTTGACTTGCTGGCTTGTTGTCTTGTACAAATCTTCAAATGTTACAAGAACATCTATCAAATATTGTATAAGAAGAGTAGGTTTCATTCAAAGGTTTCATCTGTCTAAAGTCTGAGAGGTCATTGAAGTTATGTGGACTACTAGTTCTTGGCACTTGCTTAAGGGCTCGGATTGAGATCTGTTGTCAACAGCTAGGTTTCAGATTGTAATCTGTGGGCAGACACTTAACGCAAATAGTGCCAAAGATGTAGTCTGTACCCAGTCCATCCATCAGCATGCCGGTAATGGCTATTTTGCTCTGACATAGTATTCAATTTGTTTGTCTAACTTTACGTCATTAAAAATTATTATGCATGTTGTAGAGGCCTAAATGTTGGGAAATACATTTAGTCACCTTGTATTATATATATATACTCACACCATTATACCCTCCAAAAAAATTGTTAATTGTAAAATGAAAGTTATGGTCTTCAATTTATTACATGTAACTATTATATTTGCTATCTAATTGAAACTTTGCAGCCACAAACAGTTTGACCTTGCCTAGTAGTCTTGATGCTAACGACATGACCACAAGTACAACTCCATTAAACTCAAGTAGTTGTGAACCATACAAAGCTGAACTTGCATTATTAGATCTATATGCTGGTTGTGGTGGAATGTCAACCGGACTGTGTCTTGGTGCCAAAGTTTCCGGTGTTAAACTTGTATCGGTAACTACTATGCTCCTGAACTCTTGTTTGAAGCTGTTGTTATATTTGTCCATTGTACTGATTTTCAACTTTTCTCTCTTAAGCGATGGGCAATTGATTATCACAAGTCCGCATGTGACAGCTTTAAACAAAATCATCCAGAAACACAAGTGAGTGCTTTGAGTGGTGTATCAGTATTTCATAGGGTTATTAAGATATTATCCAGTATATATTGCTTCACTATTATTTGTCTATTTACAGGTTCGACATATTACTGCTGAAGATTTCCTGGAGTTATTGAAGGAATGGGATAAACTTTGCAAAATATATGTGCTGAATGATCCTGATAGAGGCCTTGAAACTAGTGGTACAAAGAAATCCATAATCAATGAATCTTCTACGTTGGATGCTGAGGTTGCTCCTGGGGAGTATGAGGTTTCTAGTATTGTGGATATATGTTATGGAGATCCCAGCAGTACAGGGCAGCATGGGCTAAAGTTTAAGGTACACTGAAACATGCATTTGTGTGAACGAAGGTGTGTTCATACTAATTAATGTCTTTGAAAACCTTGCTATACCCGTGCCCATTTTTCCTCTTTCACTTTTCATCATTTTGTTTTTGCAACTTTTTGCAGATCTTAATTGACAGAATTGTTTTTGGAAACAGTTTTCTTTTCTTTTCCTTTTGACTTATGAAGCAATTCACGTAAGTATTAAAATATTGTATTGCCTGATCACATAAGTGTCAGTCGGTTGCCATAACTGTATATGAAGTTTATATAATTCTTCAACTTACTCAAATAACTTCCAAGAAATAATCGTTAACCACATTGCCCTGAGTTCTCTTGAAATGACTTGGAGTTTGACTGCCTTTTGTTCCCCAATAATTGCGGTCATCTCTTTGCCTTTTAAATCGAAATGAACTGCCCTGTGTTTCCAACCATTGTACGCCAAGAACCACATCAGACTTTCCTAGTGACAACATCCTTGGAGCTAATCTGAATTTAGTTTTGGTCCTTTCTCTGACATAATGCTTGGAGCTACCTGTTACTCCCATTAGCAACGGTTATAAAAATAATAATCAATTTCACCCGCTCTACCCGACAACGCAAATTGGCCACCGTGTTGGGATCAGTGAATTTGTGGGTTGCACTGGAGTCAACATAGATCCTCATTCCAGTCTCCCTCCCATCGTCGATTATCAAAATCACAACCTATGTTTTGATTTTTGTAAGACAACTTTGTGAGACACAATGATGTATTTTGCAAAGACAATCATTATCGTATGCTCTCACTCTTGTTCTCCTAGCTGCATGCTAGTCATTGCTTCTTCGTAAATTCTCTGTTCAGTTGCATTACAAAGATGTCTCATGCTCATAACTGTTCAATTAGGTGCGATGGAAGGGCTACAGTCCAAGTGAAGATACATGGGAGCTAATTCAAGACTTGAGGTTTGTGTTGCATAGCTATAATAATATACTTTATTTGCACGTTCACTTGCTCATATTTCCCCGCCACAGTGATTGCCAAGGCCACATACAAGATTTTGTTAGAAGTGGATACGAGTCTAAGATATTGCCACGCCCAGTGAGTCATGTTACTAAATTTGGCAGTAATATCTATGATTTCTTATTCATATAAAAAATATATGGTAAAAAAATTCTATATTTCAGGGTGAAGTAGATGTTATCTGTGGTGGCCCTCCATGCCAAGGGATCAGTGGCTATAACCGATTTAGAAACACTGATGATCCATTGACTGATGAAAGGAATCAGCAAATAGTTGTCTTCTTTGACATAGTGAACTTCTTAAAGCCTAAGTATGTATTGATGGAAAACGTCGCTGACATCTTAAGATTCGCCAAAGCTTCTCTTGGAAGATATGCTCTAAGTCGTTTGGTTCATATGAATTACCAAGCAAGACTCGGCATCATGGCTGCTGGCTCATATGGTCTTCCACAGTTTAGGTTACGTGTTTTTCTATGGGGTGCTCTTCAAAGCGAGGTAACTTGTATACTCTTTTCTATGGGGTGCTCTTCAAAGCTTCTCTTTTCTTTTCATTTGCAAACCACCCTAATTTTGCAAACCTTGCAAACCATGTCGATTTCATTGGTTAAGTTAATGAAATTGTTTCATGAAGTTGTTTAATTTTGATGAAATTGTTTCATATATTTGATGAAACAATTTCATTTTTACATAAAAAACACAAATATATGAAACAATTTCATCAAGAAAAGAATTATATGAAACAATTTCATAAACCAATTTCATTAACTTAACCAATGAAGTCGCCGGTTTGCACAGTTTGCAAAATTAAGGTGGTTTGCATTTGATCTCTCCCCTAAAATGGTTCACATTTTATCTATCAAGTCATTATTGAGAAACTTGATTCCAATGAGGAGATATAGATTGTATTTTTCTCCACGTTGCCAAGTTGTATGATGGAAGATCATTATTTGCAGAAACTACCTCAATTTCCACTTCCGACACATGAAGTTATTGTTAGATACCACCCATCAGCTGAGTTTGAGGTAATTGTTACATTATTTATTTTAAATATGTCAATGTTAGCTATATGTTTGTGGTGTTTTTTAATGGTTGAATTCTTCTAATGCAGGGAAATACAGTTGCTTATGATGAAGGGCAACCTAGAAAACTTAAAGAAGCCACTGTTCTTCGTGATGCCATCTCTGATCTTCCAGCTGTACTCTCCTTGACGATACTTTGGTTATCTTTTGCTTTTACTTAACCTTGCGTAATGTTATGTAATTAATACACAGGTAACGAGCCATGAAGATCGTGAAGAGATGGCATATGACATGCCTCCAGAAACAGAGTTTCAAAAGTATATAAGGTTAACAAAAGATGGTAATGCTAATACCTCGATATTCAAACCATTGATTACCTTCACAATTCCATTTAGGTCCTTCACAATCTGGCATTTAAGGTTCATATGTTTTTCTTATGTGTGTGTATAGATATATTATTTGTTCCCCTTATGTCCTTAATTTCTTATGCCAAACTGTAATCCTGGTGTGTAGCTGCTTTCCTCTTTTAAGAAACATATGATTCTTACAATAGATTATGAAAGTTGTTCTAAACCACATATTTAAAAACAAGTTTAGTTACTTGAGTTACAATTATGCACTTTTGGTTATTAAAAAAATAAATTAACCAGCAGATTTGGTAATGGGTACAGAATGCACTTGCCATTTAAATCAGGTCAACAATATTAAGTTATTCAAATAAAAGATGGAACAAGAACTGACAAAAACTGCCACCTCTCAAGACTCATCTTAATAACCTCTTCCATTTGCAGGAGGTATGATGAGGACCAACTTGAGACATCCTCTTCTCTCTGAATCTTTTATCATGATTTCTATTTTTGTATCTACATCACAACTTTCTTGAGTGGTATAAATTCTTTAAATATCAGCCAATATGATAAATTCTTTAACGTCATTAATTCCACTTTGAAAGCAATTACTTGATAGAATGGAAACAAATTATCACACTAGAATTCAAATCAGTTATCAAACAAATGAAATTACACTGACATTAAACATATTTATCAAACAGTTAGAGCACATCTTTGTAGTCACAATCCAGTACTTGCAATTCTAGAATGCTAAGAGTTATAATTTGTAAATGGTACGTACTGGGGTCTGTGAATAGTGCAGGGTTGAGGGAAATGGGTTTGTTTTTTATTTGATTAGTCAATAGTATTCCTTTATTTAAATCTCATGTGCCATGCACATGCCATATCGACAGACTAATTAAAATGGTAATGTCAATGGAGGACCAAATGTATGTCATGCAGAACTTATAAGTTGGACCCCTGAGGTAGATAAATATGTTTGCCCACAATACAAATATGTTGAAAGTTACGTGTGTAAATAGAGACGAACTTAATAGACTGATCTTTGACTGATATAATCTTGTCCGTCTTCCTGTAGAAATTAACGGTTCTGCCTTAAAAGGAGTTACAGACTGGAGAAGCTCTGTTCTTACAGATCATCGACCTTACAAATTGTCGGAAGATGATTTTCATCGAGTGTGCTATGTACCACGCAGAAAGGTTAACTTGTTGCATGCCCATGTTGATCGTCTTGGCCTTCTTGTGGTTCCTAACTTTTTTAAAGCTTTATAGGGAGCAAATTTCCGAGACTTCCCTGGATTAATCGTGGGTGCTGATAATATGGTTCGCCGAGATCCAACAATGAAACCAGTGTTGCTTCCATCCGGAAGGCCGTTGGTAAGCAGTTTTTTCTCTCTTATTCTCATCTTCCATCTGCCTTCTTTTCAATAATAAGTTGTCATCTCGCTTGTTTTGTGTAGAAGATAGTCTCTTTCTAGTTTATATATATTAGCTCATAGTAATACGTCGGAAAGTGTATTCTCTTATCATGATCGACTGAGATAGTAGGAACTAGGAAGTGTCTAACCAAATTGGAGTATCACCCTCGAGAAAGAAAACCCTCGTGTATGATAACAAAAGATTTTTTTTTTTTGGATAAGGTTCACCTGTGTTTGCCCAGACTACATCCTTGGTAATTTTTACCGAGAGCTAAAGCATGCTCCCCTGGGATTAATACTCAGTGGCCCCTGGTTGCTCACCCCCGGATTCGAACTTGGGTGGATTTTTCCCCAACACCAAGCCTTAACCAGTAGGCTGCCCCATTGAGGTTGATAACAAAAGATTTTTATGAAAGAAAAAAACACAATAGATAGATTATCTAATGCTATGACATACTAAAACTTTGAATACGACAAAAAGTTATGAAATCTTAAGAAGGAACATGAATAGCAGCCTCGTTTTCATGTTGACCCACAGGTGAAACAAAAGTAGTAAATAATACTAATATCACCATTTTATAGTCACAAAAATTGTGGACAGTATTAGCCCATGTTTTCTAAAATGTAAATCAGAAGAAAGATAATCAAATCAACCGCAAATGGTAAATTCTCATAATCTAAGTCTACAATCACATATTCACACGAAAACAATAAAATTTAGATCAAAATCAATAATTTATAAAACCACGAATATGACATTAAAATAGAAATAAAATCAAATTTTAAAACATAAACTGTTTTCATGACCAAGTAAAAAACCGCATGACTGTGGACTGAAGTGGCCCAAGTAAAAAATTAACTATATAATACATATATGTCTAAGGCATCCCTACTAAGCGGCAAAAATATCATTACAGCCATGGCCTCCTATTGCATTGTCATCCACCACCGCAAATACCAACCACTGTACAAAGTGTAGGAAAAATATTTTGTAGCTTTTGATAACTTCAGGTTATTGTTGACCAAATTGTCTGCAAGAACTGCTGATAAGAATTCAGCTGATTCGACTTTCGACTTACGAATCTTTTCTATTCTTGTTTGGATGTAGGTGCCAGATTATGTGTTCACTTTTGAAAAAGGAAAATCTAAAAGGTGATACTCTCATAGGCTACTTTACGAATAACATTTTTTTATACTGTTACAAAATCCTGAAGTTTGGATACATTTATAGGCCATTTTCAAGAATATGGTGGGATGAAAACGTGCCAACTGTTGTAACATTCCCAAATCTTCACAGCCAGGTAATTCCTGTGATTTTATATGTAAAATACAGAAATATCTGAATCACCTACTTCGATTTAGTTATTGAACTTATGTATATACAGACCGCAATACATCCAGAGCAGGACAGAGTCCTTACGTTACGAGAGTATGCAAGATTGCAGGGGTTTCCTGATCATTATAGATTTTGTGGCACTGTTAAAGAAAGGTATGGAAGCTACTTTGAGTGATAACAATTATAATTTGGTTTCAACTTATATTATAACTTGGTTTCAACTTTCAACTTATATCATAATCTGATAGAATTTGTGTGGTTTACCTTATTTTGGTCCCCGTGTTAACAAGAAAAGAATTTATTTTTTCCTTAAATTTTGCAGGTACTGTCAGGTGGGAAATGCGGTGGCTGTTTTTGTTTCTAAAACGTTGGGGTATGCCCTTGGAATGGCCTTCCAGAAACTGAGCGGAGATGAGGCACTAATGACTCTACCACCCGATTTTGCGTTCCAAGTGCCACCACTCGATAAATTATCCGCCTAGCTGTAGAACCATCAATGACACATTATATATGACTAGTTCATTTCGGTTGTTGTAACCTGATAAACCGAAATAGCATCCTGTTGTAGAAGGTTGATAATGCTTCTTTGATAAGAGACCTCTTTGGCCTCCCTTAATAAAGTCTAGGTATGTATAATTTGATGATGTTTGGGGGCACATTGCATCATCATGTTGTTGTTAGTTAAATGTAATTTGATGGCAATTGCTGGTTACAAGTCCACATATTAAAGTGAATTATGGCATTTTGGACTATTTTTCTGAACCTCTTTCTTGTTTCTTGTTTTCTTTTATTTAGGGCAATGTTTCCGAAAACTAGTTAGTTGTCACTCGAAAACCTAGCCAATGAGTTCAAGTTTGTTGAAAATTAGTTGATAAGCTAGATGACAAATGTACAATGACTCAAATATACCGGCATTTATTTCTTAAGAAGTGTTGGAAGTCTGAATTTTGATTTCTCTTATTTTGTATGCCTTATTAATATTCATTTTTTTCATAAACAAAACAATCAATTCACTCAGTTAAAATAAACGAAACACATACATAAATGGTAGATATAGTCATAAAGTCCCATAAAGAGAATGTATGTCTTTGAGTGCAAATTAGCGGCGAAACTTGCAAGCGGTTTTCAACTCCTCGGCCGGTGCAGAGTCTCCAGCAAACCCGTTGTCGACCCATGTCGAGTATCCTCCGGCCATGTTCTTTACATTCTTGTAGCCCTACGTTTACATAACCCATACATTATATCAGAAAAAAGAGATAGATTCCACACGTGTATAAAATGTAATAAAAATCTGATCTTAATACATTACATGACCAACAAAAAAAGATAGATTCAATACGTATATAAAATTGCCAAAAGATGCATAACATACCGCATTAAGAAGATCAGTACATGCCTTAAGCGATCTCCCTCCACTGTTGCAAGCCTGAAAATACATAATACAAATTTTAAGAGTGTTTAACATTATTGGATATCAAAAATTCTTTTTACTATAAATGAAAATTTGAAATTAATATTATCAATATTTTATGATGATTTGTAATTAGATTAAAACGTTGTATTTTACTTGAAACAAAGTGAATATTGGTTGACTTCATTGAAAAAAATGAACGTTGGTTATAATAGAAAGAAAATTACCACGACAAGTAAATCCTCCTTGCCACAAAGAGTCGAAACCTGATCCAAAAATTCGGGATTTTTAACCCGTCCTGTACCGTAGTTTGCAAAAACCAGTGACTTAAGACAAATTAGAAAATGTAAATACGGAAAAACACGGTCATGAACCTAAATTTAAATTTTATTTGGTTCATATAATATGAATGTTTTTATGTGAGGTGTAGCTCAGTTGGCATAGAGATGAAGTGATTTTGCACCCAAAAATGCCCTTCACATCGGTGTAGAGGTGTGTTTCATGTGGGTTAGAGTTGTTAGTAATCAACTTTTGCCCAAATACAAACGTTTTCTATTGTTATTAAGCTTATGAATTGCGTTTCGGTGAGAAGGGTAAGAAATGTAAGAAAAGATCTCTACCTTCAGATTAATCATAATTGAGCATCAACTCTAATAAGATGCACGAACAAATTTCTTCCAAAGCGTAGTTCATGGGTGTGCATGAAATTCAAAGTGGTCAACGATCTAGATCCCTTTTTACGTACGCTTCTCATCTTAACTCTTTTTCTCACACGGTCTTTTTTCTTAAACTTAATTAGTTAAAAATAAGATATCCCAATGTAATTCTCACCTTCTTGTGTTATGAACATGTAGGGAATATTCAAGGCATTGTCCACATGGCTCTTGTTGAACTCTTCATTTGTCCTGTTAGTTTTGTAATTTATATATCAAACAAAATCAAAATTATATATGAATATAAATTAATTTTCCGTGCGAGAACGACACCACTTATGGTTTTCGTTTAACTGCTCAAGTCCGATCCTCGACCCCATTTATGCATCTCTAACTTGGACCGTGTCTCCAAAATTTAAACCTTGAATTATGCTAAGAAGCGCAAATTCGTAGGAAAACTGATTTTTTTTATGCAATTGAAAATATAGTTAAAAAGATATAAGTACAACTTAACACTTATTCGCTATCGTTGTACGCATAGTCAGCCAAAACCACATACAAAGAAAGAGAAGGTATGCTTACAGACGTACCGAGATGCGTAACGAATTTTTCAACATGTAGTGTCTAAGTTTAACTTGTTTAGAAATGGTTACGAATTAAGATCTTCTTTTACTAACCTGACATCAAGATAACGATGACCGGAGTTTAGGAGGTCTTTAGCTGCATGTACATCTACAGTGACCACATCGTTGGCGCTAATAAAACCATAGAAACACAAACGATCAAACGTCGAAACCGAAAAAACACAAAATTCAAAGTCAGATCTAAAATTAATATCCAACCTCTTGGTGGCATCCATGGAAGTCAACCTTTGATGATGAACTAGAACAATAAGATGATGCCTAATGCCTAAATGCCTTCATCAATTTGTACCAACAAAAGTTGACTTTTATAGGATCAAATGGACATTATTATATAGTTTCTAATATTATTATATTTATTTGTACTTTAGTTGATAAGTTATGAGTTTTTATTTAGTTTATTTAAAAAAATCGATCTAATAGATAAATTCTGTTGGTAATTTATAGGATTATACATTTAGGAACCGTTTATCAAACGACCATCAAAAAGTAATTACCCCTCGCTTATCTGAACGGATAATACTTTTGGTCATCAAAATAGATTGTTGGTAGGCGTATTTCATCCGATAAGTGCTTACCATGTAACACAGTCTTCTCTGTCGTTGTTTATCTGTAAGATTCTCGATCCTTGTTATGCTTGTCCTATGAGGTAAGTGGCGTCTGATAGGCGCTTACCTTTCACTAAATAGAATATCGTTACAAAAGAAAATTCAAAACAATTTAGAAATTTTAGTCATTCAAAACATTTTAGAATACTTGTTTGGGAAGCAGGTTTTGTGCATCTGTAGTCAAGCTAGCAGAACAAGGCTCCATTTGAGAAATCACAAATACTAAATAAATAACGGGAAAAAAAATTTTTTGGCTTGAAACTGGGTAGGGGCCGCGCGGACGCTGGCCCCCACTGTCACAAATTATGACGCAGGCTCGACCACTTGGGCCGACCTTAGGCAGGCACCCCTCCAAAGTGCAATGGAGGTCACCAACCTAGACCATGAGCCTTTTTGATCACTCATTGATCCCGTCCAGGTAAGTGAGTTTTACGTTGTGCAACAACCTTCTTAAATAGATTCAGACATAGGCTACAGGTTTCATTTTTATTATCTGATGCAGATCAGCTTGAAGCATTATTCATGGGTCGTATGGAACACCCAAAGCTCATAAA
>LUCG01186388.1:0-26460 GCA_001633085.1 Carthamus tinctorius | reverse complement strand
ACTCTGCACCAACCATTTCTAAGTCGGGCAACCACATAATCTATCGGTTCATGTTCTTTGGTGACTGGTATTGAAACAAGGCAAAGCCCAATGCCGACTCTCGATTTTACCCCATCAGCTACTCATTTCCTTCTCAACAAGGAGACGTTTTATATCATCATGGGGACGCAGCACATAATATATTAGATTTTCATGTGGAAAGTCGATATTAAAAAAGAAGGAAGCTGACCTGCCTTCAAACTTCATTTCTACACATCGAGTCATGTATTGTTTTCACATTTTGAGCCTTTATAAAAGCACATGATGCTAATTTTTTTCATCACAAATACACACAAAGAATATGTTTCTTTGTCGGAACGTTCATAGTACATGTGTTGTACTGAGTTGCTTTGTGCTTCTCACAAGCTTTTTAACTGATTCATACATTGTTTCAGGTTTTTCCCTTCTCAATCTGAATTTGAAAAGATTCGGATTACTTTATGGAATTGACGGTATATTCTTTGTATCATTGGCGAAAAACATGGGAATAATGGAGCAACAAGGGGGATATTGTTAAAGTGATGGATGGTTCTTCATATCAGTGTTGGTTCATATCTTATTGCTGCCATGGGCAGATATATCTGATCAGACATTTCTACAGTTTTGATGGTTATTGCATATTTCATCAAAAAGGGAGAGATATTTCAGAAATGTAAAGTCAAAGAGAAGAAAGAGAGAAAAGAGAGAGATGATTGCAAAAGTTTGGAGCTGATCAGAATATTCAAAGTTATCGTGAAGTTCAGAATCTTCAAGGAATCAAAGTTTGAAGATTGTAAAAGATGATTACTTGAAGATTGTTCAAGATGATTGTTTGATTTGAGGATTGTTCAAGATGATTGTTTGAAGATATTTCATTTCTTAAAGCTTCATGTGTCTAAGTCAAATGATTCTTGAAGATCAAGACTGAAGCTTACTATTCAAGAAAGCTTATCGTTGGTGTTCTAAGCGTTGCAGATTTTGCTTAAATACGTTTGCCAAATTTTTTTGTGATCTCGAATCCAAAGGGGGAGATTGTTGGGTGTAAAATCAAATTGTATCCGAGATCACAAGATAATGCTAAAAGTGAAGTCAAGGGCAAAGTTAAAGAGGTCAAAGTTTGCTTTTATATTTTAGTTGTTATTTGTCTGCTTGTAATGTTTTGTATAAGTTTGGGTAGATTATGTAATTCTTGTAAAGTGTGAGGGCTTAAGGTGTTTGGGTATAAAAGCCCAAAGTGAGTTCTGTTGTAAGTGTGCGCTTCATTGTAAACAGAGTTTGAATTGAGAGAGACTTAGTTAGCTAGTGTGTGTGTTCTTCGTGCGATTACTATGTGTATATGTTTTCACTAAGATCAATAAATATTGGCTCTTCAATTCATCTATACATGCTTCCACTATGATTTAGAACTTGAATCCGGAACAACAGATCATATGTGATAATGGCACATGGTTTGTAAGTGACAAGACCAGACAATTCTGCAAAGATCGTGGGATCAAACTAATCACGTCAACACCACGATACCCCCAAGCTAACTGTCTTGCAGAATCAAGCAACAAGACAATCATCAACTCTATCCGTAAGAGATTAATATCAGCAAAAGGAAGATGGGTTGAAGGGTTGCCATCAGTCTTATGGGCTAATCGCACGATGCCTAGAACCTCCATAAGACAAACTCCTTTCTCTTTGGTGTATGGATGTGAAGTTGTTCTACCCATAGAGACTCAAGTTCCAACCACAAGACATACAAGCGTCAATTCTAACTTGATCGATCTAAGCTATGATGTTGATGCTTTGGAAGAATCAAGGGAGTCAGCATTAATCAAGATGGCATCCCAGAGACAAACGATCGAGCATCACTAGAACAAAAACGTAAGAGGAAAAGTCTTTCAAAAAGGAGACTACGTCTTACGACGGGTCTTCCAGAACACCCAAGAGCTTAACGCAGGTAAATTATTTATCAAATGGGAAGGCCCTTATCAAATATCACATGTCGTAGGAAGTGGTGCTTATAAACTTAAGACCATGAACGACGAAAACATCCCACGAAACTGGAATGTAGTCCAAATTAAAAGGTAGTAGTTTTAATTCCTTTTTACATACGATTATCTTAATCATTACGACTACTGACTTAAGCATCGGAGCGCCATTGGATAAGCCAACGGCCAACCGAGAACATTCGATATTTCGCAAAAAATGCACGATTTCATACGCTTATACATACGACCATGTTGGCCATAACATACGACTCCCCGGAACGCCTAGTCCAATATAGGAAGACGTGGCAACTGCTTGGGGACGCAAGAACGCACGATAATTCGCCTGTCGCACAAAAATTTACTCGAGTAATAATCAGGTGATCTTGAGAAAACCTCTCAGATACCTCAAAAATTAAAAAAGGCCACAAACATTCATGACAATGGTACAGGCAGGAGCTCTAAAAACAAAAAAGTTGTAAATGCACGTTACAATTATACGGAAAGTTTTTAAGACAATAAACTTCGAAAACTTCCTTAAAACCTATAAATGTTCATACAGAGCAAAAAATTACAAGTGTTTGATCGAACTCTAACAGTCGACCTAATTCTTACGAATGCTGAGAAATCAAAAACTAAAGGGCAGGGGCATCAAGTTCTGCCTTCTCTTTCAAAAATGTTGGATCCAAAAGTTTTTTTCCTTGTTGACTTCCTCCCCAACATCCGACAACACCATTGTCGTACGATCGCCACCTTCAGTCACCTCCCTATGCATGTCCTCCTCCTCGATGTCAATTTTATTATCAACCTCCAGATCTTTTTCAAATCGTATGTTTGAAAGAAAAAAAGGAAAGTTCATCTTCAGCATCGGCCATAGGGTTCTTCCGTTGCACGTGCTGACGCATAATAGCAGCTCTAGCAGTGAGACGAACCAATACTCCTTTATCCTTCGGCGCTTGAACTTCTGATGACAGCTCCCTCTCACGATCTTCTTTCTCTTCCTGTAATCTCTCCATCCTCTCATCCTGAGCTGTGACCCGATCCTCTGCCAGTTTCAGACAAGCAGCCTGATCGATTCTTACCTGATCAACATACTCTAGCCTTGCCTTAAGATCACCAACCTCGGCTTCCCTCTTGTTGAGTCTGGCTTCGATAGCTTTTCCATGGTCCACGGTCCTCTTAAATTTCTTAAGAGTCGCTTCCTCCCGTGCTTGGCTCTCATCACCAACCTTTTTATGGCCTCCATCTTAGCATGAAGTGCCAAACTTGATTGGAATGCCTAAAGAAAAAAAGAGTCAAAATAAAATCGTATGACCACGAACAAAAATAGCAAAATTGTAAAGCAGAGAGACATACCGAGAACGAATAACCTACAACACTGGCATCCAATTCTTCTATCTTCACTTCTTTGAGTTTTTCCTGTTGAGAAGGAATCATAAACTGCTCGAGAAGAGGAAAAACTTCATTCCTTTCAATTTTGTCCCCCGACATAAAGTTTGTCGGGAGTGTTATCTTAAGCGTCGTACGAGTAGGATCCCCATATTTATCCTTCCCCTTGGACAGATTGGAAGGAGAAGTAGTCGTTGTTAAACCCTCTGCGACAGACATACCCTTCACAGAGCCCAGGAAAGAACCACCAACACGAGAAGATGGCCCCTTCAATAGATGAGAAGATCGCATCCTCTTAGCAGCCACTTCCCCCAACACCTCACTCTTCCTTTTCTCGTTCTCCTTACAAGCCATTTCGGCCAACCTCTCTCTCTTACTGAGCTTAGTTGGAGATTTACCTGAGAAGAAGTATAAATGATTAAAATGCACGATCAAACTCTCAATCTTATAAACAATTACCTTCCTTATCCCTACTCTCTTCTTTCTCTTTTTCACTCGGCTCCTTTTCTTCCTCCCCTTCTTCAAGAATCACAATGTCAGCCTTTTTATCGTCTAATCTATAATGAAACGACCTCCCTTTCACTCTGTATTCTAAGGAGTGAGCAACCTTGGCCGTAGACAAAGGAGTGGTTCCCACACTCAAAAAATCAATCTCTGCAAGTATAAGAGACGAACTATTAGTTTGAGCTATTTAATAGTAAAGCAAAAATTATCGACGCACGATTACCTAGTTTATTCCACTTAGGAATATTCCATCCACCCTCCACCTGGACTGACGACGTATGTACAAAGACGTACCTGGACTTCCACCCTCGGTTGTTTACTTGGGTATTCTGAACTAAGACCTTGTCATTTTTACCCTTAGGAGACGGACCATACATATTATACTTATCAGGCTTGATAGCATAAGCCATCAGAAGGTCGGTTACATGGATAGGGGGCATTCCCCAATTCTCAGTAACTCGCTCAATTACCTGAACAACTCACCAAAACTGGGGCATAAGTTGCCTAGGGGCAACCTGGAATAGGGACATGAAAGATCTAGACAAGATGGAAAATGGCCACCGAAAGTCAATATTAAATGGATGCTCGTACAGTGCGAAAAATCCATCAGGACATGTGTCTGGACAAATCTCTATCGGCGCTAAGAGAAAGGCATTCTCGGGCAAACCAGATAAATCATGGAATGCGTCTATCTCATGGTCATCCCTAATTGAACTCCTAGGTTCCATTGAGTCGACAAAACCAAGTCTGTCTAGGCTATTCCTAAGACGAAGAAAATTGACTAAATCACAATTTTCAGTCGACTTCTTAGCCACAGTCTTGATATGCATATGAAAAAGATGGAAGAATTACCTTATGTATAAAATCTAAGATTGCTAAAAATTGGAAGATCTCTTTGAAAAAGCTAGGGCAAATCTATTCCGAAAAACTTGAAGACGTAAATAAAGAAAGGATCTTACCCCTTTTTATAAACTTCCGAAATTCGAATAAACCGCCTAAAATAAACCCTTGATAATCCCCTAAGACGACAACTGTCTTATACCAAATCGCCCCTCTTTCCCACGTCACACACGTAGACCCGCGTCACTTGGATACATCATCGTGATTAGTTAAAAATCTAACTAATTTGGTTACTCAATTGATTTTTACGAATTATCCGCGAATAGAAATAAAATCCAGTAAACAAAATTACGAGTTTTATTTCTTGAATTTTAGGGGCAAATTGTTTGGATAAAAATCTACGACGCATGACGATGACAGATATATATAAGATCATATATAAAATAATGAACCTGTATTTAAATAAGGTCCTGAGAAAGAAGAATAAATTCATTGTACAATAAAAGACCAATTGACGTACGACCTTCGGATGACTATCGTACGACATCTTGGGATATCGTACGACGTCGCCTAATAAACATATGACTAACGATTTCTAATGGTCACCTCTAGTTTAGCTATTGTTTTATTACAGGATCAAAGTAATTAAAGTGCAATCGATGTAACCGACGACAAAGATTCAAATGAGCATTAAATACAATACCGTTACAACCATTGTCATCAAAGTCATTCAACACTCGACCGTTACTGGAGAATTCGACTATAAAAGAGATTGGGAAGCTCCAAAGAAGGGGGAAATCATAGAAGAATCATCTGCAAATATTACTCTCTTCAGTCTTTCTTACGATCTTTTATACTTTCTTTATGATTGATGTATTTTCATCCTTGTAACGTACGACCCATCGGTGTAACCTCAAGGACATCACCCTAATTGGTGACAGCTAATGGAGCGTCGGCTTGGTCTTAAGTCGACCGCAGGTTTTTTCCTCTGTTAAGAGGTTTTTCCTGCGTCATCAAATACCCTATCTTAAGTTCATTCTATTTTATTTGTTTTACGTGTGTTCTATTGAAGGAGTTCCTTTCTCTCGACGGATAAGCCTCATAAGTAAACCTTAACTCGTCTTAAGTGCGATTTTTGGCATTAACACTAATCATGGTTAATGTTTATTTGGCTTTTCTTTTATTGACGTAACCGTGAGTTATCGATCTTATTCTTCATCACATGGTTGGTCCATTTATAACATGTTTAAGTGCCCCTTCTAACATTATTTTCTACTAAAATGTTTCACTATTTCTCTTTTCTTCCATCACTTAGATGCATAGTAATATGTTTGTTTTTTTATCTGGTCATTTGGTTGGCGGACATGATCGTGCATTTTCTACACCTCTGCTTGGTCATTAGGCTAGTCCTTGTAATTTAACTAAGTACTCCTTTTATCTCTCAAACACTTGCACTGATTATGAATATTTTGTTTCACTTTCTTTGAACTATTAGAAGAATACTACTCATGATCAATATTTATTTGGCTTTTCTTTTATTGAGTGACCGTGAGTTATTGATCTGGTACTTGATTTTGCGGTTGGTCCATTCATACATGGGTAAGTTCTACTTCCAACATTGTTTTCTAATAAAATGTTTCATTATTTCCCTTTTCTACCATCAGTTAGATGAATAGCAATAGGTTTGTTTCTTTATTTGGTCATTTGCTTGGCGGACATGACCGTGCATTTTTACACCTCTATTTGGTCATTCAACTAGTCCCTATGTGATTTAAGTAAGTGCTTCGTTTATCTCTCAACCACTTGCACTGATTTTGAACTTTTGTTTCACTTACATTGAACTATAATACGAATACTAATCAAGGTTCATGTTTATTTGACCGTGAGTTATCGATCTTGTATTTCATCTTGTGGCTGTCCCATTTATAACATGGGTAAGTTCTACTTCAATTATTGTTTTCTAATAAAATGCTTCACTATTTCCCTTTTCTTCCATAAGTTAGATGTATAGTAATGGGTTTGTTTCTTTATTTGGTCATTTGGTTGGCGGACATGATCGTGTGATGTCGTCACCTATGTTTGTTCATTTGGCTAGTCATTATGTGGTTTAAGTAAGTGGTGCTTTCATCTCTCAACCACTTTCACTAATATTGAATCTTTTGTTTCACTTTCTATGAACTATATCACAAATACTAATGTTTATTTGGCCTTTTCTTTTATGGACGTGGTCGTGAGTTATCAATCTTGTTCTTCGTCATTTGGTTGGTACATTTGTAACATGGTTAAGTGTTCCTTCTAACATTATTTTCTACTAAAATGTTTCACTTTTTCCCTTTTCTTCCATTACTTAGATGGATTTGTTTGTTTATCTGGTCATTTGGTTGCAGACATGACCTTGCACTTTCTACACCCCTGCTTGGTCAATCGACTAGTCCTTGTGTAAGTACTCCTTTTATCTCTCAAACACTTGCACTAATTTTAATTCTTTTGTTTCACTTTCTTTGAACTATAAGACAAATATTATTCACGATTAATGTTTATTTGGCTTTTCTTTTATTGACGTGACCGTGAGTTATCGATCTGGTACTTCATTTTGGGGTTGGTCCGTTTATACATGGGTAAGTTCTACTTCTAAGAATGTTTACTAATAAAATGTTTCACTATTTCCCTTTTCTTCCATCAGTTCGATAAATAGTAATGGGTTTGTTTCTTTATTTGGTCATTTGGTTGGCGGATATGGTCGTGCATTTCTACACCTCTGTTTGGTCATTCGTCTAGTCCTTATGTAATTTAAGTATGTGCTCCTTTTATATGTCAACCACATGCACTAATTTTGAACTTTTGTTTCACTTTCATTGAACTGTAACACGAATACTAATCAAGGTTAATGTTTATTTGGCTTTTCTTTTATCGAGGTGACCATGAGTTATCGATCTTATTCTTCGTCGCAGGGTTGGTCCATTTATAACATGGTTAAGTGTTCCTTCTAACATTATTTTCTACTAAAATGTTTCACTATTTCCCTTTTCCTCCATCACTTAGATAAATAGTAATGGGTTTGTTTCTTTATCTGTTCATTTTGTTGGCAGACATGAACGTGCATTTTCTACACCTCTGTTTGGTCATTTGGCTAATCCTTATGTAATTTAAGAAAGTGCTCCTTTTATGTCTCAAACACTTGCGCTAATATTGAATCTTTTGTTTCAGTTTCTGTGAACCATATTAGAAATACAAATCACGGTTAATGTTTGTTTGGCCTTTTCTTTTATTGACATACCGTGAGTTATCGATCTTGTTCTTCATCACATGGTTGATCCATTTATAACATGGTTAAGTTCTCCTTCTAACATAATTTTCTACTAATATGTTTCACTATTTCCCTATTTCTTCCATCACTTAGATGAATACTAGTAATATAGTTTCTTTCTCTGCTCATTTCGTTGGGGACATAAGCGTGCATTTTCTACACCTCTGCTTGGTCATTCGGCTAGTCCTTGTAATTTAAGTAAGGTACTCATTTTATCTCTCAAACACTTAGATATAGCCAAAATTATACATGTTTTTAGAATGCTAGTTCCCCACTTTTATGCTTATTTTGGACCTAATTTGTATATGAATGTTTCTAAAAGGGTGTGTTTTACAGTTTCAAGTAATTCTAGGGGTGAAATACAAAAAGTATCAAAAAGAGGGTAAAAAGCGTCAAAAAGGAGATTTTTGTGAAAAAGATGAAAATAGGAAAGTCTTGCCCTCCAAGACTGTCGACTTACTCTCCAAGATTGATTGCCTCCTCCCTAAGAAAGCCTGTGAGAGATAAAGATGGCAAAAGATCTGATAAATCCGTATTGCCTTATCTGATACATCTCGCGTCGCGAGCCTGGGCTTCGCGATCGCGAGATTGGGTCTATCAGTTATATATAAATACACCTTTAGCCTCTTATTTCATTAATCAGTTATATATCATACTAGAGAGAGAATTAGGTCAGACTCCATGTGAGTCGCTTAGGGCTTCCAACCAAGGAGAAGAAGACTCGAGAAGACAACGCATACGATGAGGAGATTCAATAGGATTCTACATCAAGATTGGATTGTTTATGGTTTGTTCTTGTTTAGTTTCTACAACTAGTATGTCTATGTACTAGTTTCTTAGGTATTTGTTTATGGATTGATGAACTTTATGTTTGGTTTGATTTATATTCATGTTTGATATTAGTTCTTAATTGTTTTAGTCAAACTCCTATTTATGATTTTAATCTTCACTACTTGAAATCATTGGTTGGGTGTATCTATTATCTGACAATTAATAAATAGACTGTTATCAGTTAATCAACCTCTTCTGCCTTTCACTTTGGTGACCTGGCAGGCAATCTCTTGGGTTTAAGAGATTGGAGAGTAGGGTCTGATAACCTGGTTGTAAATAGGATGTAAACCTGGCTAAATAACCTAGATGAATTCAGTTAATGAATCTTAGGAAATTCAGATATCATTGTGTTAAAACATTGAATCAAACCATTGTAATGGGATTCTTAATTTATTCATTGTGAATACAATCTTCTTTGAATTGTGTTATTTATCAGTTTTCCTCTTCTTGTTAATTTTATCATTCATTAAGTCTTTCATTAAACAAAACCTCCTTTTTTCCAAAAAGCATATTATCTTAGGTTAATTAATTACAGCTTTAGTAGCTCTTCTAGCTTAACTGTTCCCAGTGGTAAGAACAATACCTGGACTTGTCTGTGCTATACTATTACCGATCAGGTACGCTTGTGTGTTTGTGGTAGTTTAGTAGGGTAAATAGAAAGGGTAAAACTTGGTTAATATTTTATTTATACTTACCACATCAAAGTTTTTGGCACCGTTGATGGGGAACGGTTGCTTAGTTGAATATTAAAGTTTAGTTGATTAATCGAACCTTACGAGGAATTTTTTTTCCAAGTAAGTTAATTGTTTTCTAGTTTAGTTTGTTTTATTCTTATTCTCTTTTATATTGTTGTGCTACTCCGGGTGTTTTTTGTGAGTATCTATTGCAGATATGGGTGACAAATGTATTAGAATAAACCTATGTAGGGGTTACCAGAGAATAGCAGTAAAGGAGCACCCCCACGATGATATACTGATGTGGCAATTTAGGAATTGCCAACGGGGGTTCGCCACAAGATCTGATAGAATTGCAATCCACCCACAAGCCCAACAGAAATCCAGTATAGAGGATCTCTTGAAGGAGTCTCAAATGATGCAAGAGTCAAAATCACTTCAACAAACAATAGAGGAATTTGAAAGACTGATGTGGTCTACCAATTCAACTCCTAAAGCGCCTAAGGTAAGATGTACACTTGCAAACTCTAAGGATTCTAACAAAGCTTCATTGTTATAGGATAAATCATACCCATGGATGGAGGAGATGGAAGGTGCAGAAGCTGATGATTGGTCCATGGATGATCTTGAATATGCTTTGCGAAATGAAAAGGGAAAGACAAACAACCGGTCGATAAGCCTTGTACAGTAAAGATGGATTCAATGGACCGATCCCCTATTCAACCAGAGGCAAATCTTACATTTTTTGATTCTAATGATTCTGACGATGAGTTCACATGGCAGGAAAACGCGATAAAGAAAACTATGGAAGGGTACTCCGATGAAGACTGCCTAGATGGACTTGGGATTTTACTGAAAGAAAAAGTAGATGAAGAAGCTCCAGTCGAAAAATCCTCAACGAATCAATCCCCTCTTCAAAAGTTAAATCATCCATATGACAAGTCCGATGAATCTAACAGTACTCTAATATTGCAGGATGACTTACATGTCTTGCAAGATGGACACAAGCAGGAGACTCCAAAATATGAAATGTTAACCATTGAACCATCAACAGTTGATACCACCACCTGTTGGTTCGAGGAAGTGATTCCCGAATATAAGACGCCAGAGATACTAGATCCTGTTTGGGAAGCTAGTTGTCAAAAGCAACTTGAGCGTGAACCAAGACACATAATGGATTTTTAAAGGATCTAACTCTGGTACGACCTAGCTCACAACAATTCAGTACTCAGTATGCAAGGAAACAACGTAAGAGGAGATGCTCGAAGAGGTACATACTACTACCTCGAAATTCGTTCAAAGGTAAATCCAAAAGCCCAGGTACGTATCACTACTATCACCCGCACTTGATTGCAAGTGTAGGGTGTTTTGTTTCAAACAAGGGTGATTAAACCCGGAGTCAGGCTTTAGACTCAAACAAAAACAAGCGCTCCTCGGGAGGCAACCCGTGAATCTTCAGTTTTAAATGTTTTTAATTTGTTTTTAGGATTTAGGAGTAGTTACTAATGTCTAGAATTGATTCCCTAAATTGTTTCGGTCGAAAAAGTTTCGAACGGGTGAACAATAGTGTTTTCGCGATCGCAAGAGTGTCAGGTTAAGAAAAAAATTCGCGATCGCGGAACACCTTTTCACGAATGCGAAATTGCTGTTGTTTAGAAAAAAATATTCTAAACTTTTTCTTTTCTCAAGCCCTAGCTGACCTGAAACTCTTTTCCTTCCACCAAAAGTTAAATTCTTAAGGTTTTAGCTTCAAATCTCTTCAACTCTCTTGGCATAACAAGTAAACTTTCAAGTTCATTTAATTTTTATTTGTGCCATGTATTGGTTAATTTGTTTTTCACCACTAGTGTTAAACCATGGTTTGCCTACGACTGGCCCATTCATAACATGGGTAAGTTCTACTTCTAACATAGTTTCTACTAAAATATGTTACTATTTCCCTTTTCATCGATCGCAGAGATGAATAGTAATCGGTTTGCTTCTTTATCTGGTCATTTGGTTGACAGACGTTATCGTGCGTTGTCCTCACCTATGTTCGGTCATTTGACTAGTCATTATGTAATTTAAGTGCTCATTTCATCTCTCAAACACTTGCACTAATATTGAATGTTTTGTTTCACTTTCTGTGAACTATATCATAAATACTAATCACGGTTATTTGGCCTTTTCTTTTATGGACATGAACGTGAGTTATCGATCTTGTTTTTCGTTTTATGGTTGGACCATTTATAACATGGTTAAGTGCTCCCTCTAACATTATTTTCTACTAAAATTGTTAGGATCGAAATTCTAAGTCTAGAATTTAACAACTCAGATACTTTGTTTAAAGAACTTGCAGAATTAATTCACTAAACAATCACGAAAAACTATGAATGCAAATCAGAAGCTTTTTATTAAATTCAGTCGAATGATTACTAACCAAAGCCCCAATCTACTGATCAGGATCAATAGACGTGCAACACTTCTCTATTGCAAGGATCAAAAAAATCTTGAGGCTAAAATTCTAAACACACGAAAGAATCTCTCAAAAACTATCTCTGTGAAAATGTAATTCATTATTTCTAACCATATCAACTATATATACATATTACAAGATAATCTTGAAAAGGAAATAAATCTTCAACAGAATCAGCATCATAATTCTCTTCATGACCTTTCCAATCTTCAGTCTTTATCGTAAACCAAAAGTATTATCAAAACATAAGAAGTACTAACTAGCAGTACTAACTAGCAGTACTAACTGGCAGTACTAATCACCGGTACTAACCAGCAATACTAACTAGCAGTAGTAACTTCTCTGACGGTAGTAACTATCTTCATATCAACAGTAGTAATCCGTTCATCTCCAACAGTAGTAACTCCTTTAGTACTGACAGTAGTAACTCTAAAATCAATAGCAATAGTAACCATACTTGAAGAACTTCAGACCCAACAATCTCCCCCTAACTTAACTTCTTGAACAAGAAATTAAGTTCTTCATTGCAGATCTTCAAACTTCTTTTGCTTTATCAATCTCATCTTTCTGCTCTTTAATCATCTGAATATACTTCATATCAACATCCTTAGTCTTCTTATCTCTGCTTATAGACTCCAGAATTCCTTTTAACTTAATGTAATCATGCTTGTACTTCTTCTCCAACAAATAATACTCTGTCTGTCCATCTGACAAGTACAAAGCATATATTTGACTCTTTGGATAGATCATTCAACTTGCAATTGTCTTCTTCACTGATTTGATTCTATCAGGATTAAACATTAAGCACAGTTTCTCCATAATCATCCTGATATCATCTTGTGGTTCATTCTCAATCTTTTCATCATACAAACTTAACCCCACAGCATACAAATCTTCCAAATCAACTCTTGTACATTGAGCTATAAAGAAATGAAAGTTTGGGAATACCTCATAGTTGTTGTTTTCCCTCCTCATCTTGAGAAAATTTTTGTTTTTGTCTCTAAAAATATCCCACCTAACAATCTTAGGCAACTTTGAATTCACAGGAACTGCCTTAATAGGAGGTTTGTCTAAACAACTACTTGCTACTTCCTTTTGTGGCTTTTCTGAACATTCACTTTCTACTCCCTTCTACGACACATCAATCTTTCTCCTTTTTGCACTCTTCTTTAGAGCAATAGACTTCCTTCTTTTCACTCTTTCAATCTTTTAAGCCAACCTTTCAGTAGCTTTTACAACAGGCTTCTCTTCTTCTTGATCTTCATCTACTCTCTTCCTTTGTTCTTCATGCTTCTCACTCACTGGAGTATTTTCTTCTACTTCAGGGAAGGGTCTTTGAGTAGGTATATCATGCCTATTGTTCATCCTTCTTTTAGCCTCTTCTGTTACTTTCCAGTCACTTTGTAACCTCTCCTGCTCTCTCTTGTACATACCTTCAATTCTGGAGTATGACCAATTTGCAAACATTTCAAGCATCACTCCAACATTTACTCTTAAGAAGTTGATCATATTCTGTCTTGCTTGTTTTGCCAAAACAGTCTTTGATGGTTGTCTTGCTTTCTTTATCACTTTCTTTGCTTTAGTTCTTAGAGTCTTTTGATACTCTTCATTGAACTTTTGCTCCAGCCTCGTTGCATAGACATGGTCTTTGGCACTCTAGTATTCTTTCTTGCTTAACTCAATTTTCAGCTCTACTTCTTCTTTTTCCTGTATTTGCTTGATGGCTATTGCAGATAACTCTTCTTCTTCTCCTCTACCATCTTCCCCTTTCCTTTACCTTCCACATATGCCACCTTTGTCTTTCCACTTGAACCACCTTCTTTGATAACCACTCTTTTGACTTTGGGAATAGCCTTAGGAATGACCTTAGGAAGGTCTGAACCAACCTGCATTAAGAGTTCTGCTGCCTCTTATTTCTGTTTCTACTGCCGTCTATTCCAATACTACTATTGGCGGCACAGATATTGCTACTGGTTTTACCACCTTTCTTTGATGTTGCCCCTCAACTGAACTGTGTTCTCCACCTTTGTGGAAGCAACATGATCATTCTTCTTCTTGAGAATCCTCTGCCTCTTTTGCATTAATACAAAGACCAACTTTCTCAAGCTGGAAATCTGTACTTGTTGAGCCATAAGTTTGGAGTGTTGAGCTTTGATCGTGGATTGATGAGTTGTGATCATGGAATCTTGAGCTTTGAGCATGGAATGTTGTGCCTTGATGATTTGTTCCATGTCTTTGATCTACTTTTTATTCTTTTTGACATCCACAACAATGTTACCAAGGGCCTCAATGAATTCATCATAAGTATACCTATCCTCACATCCATTAGGTGTTTTAACCACCTTTGAAGGATCATAGGAAGATTTAGTAGAGGCCTTCTACCTAGCAGAAGCACCACCTACCCCTATGGTTTCTTGGCACCAGGTACCCTCTGATGATTTCTTATCTAAGGTTGCCGTAGAGAAGGTCTTAGAGATGTTCACACAGTCCTGGCCTGCACCTTGTACAAACTCAGTAGTGTGAGCCTTGCAATCCACATGCCCAATCCTTCTCCAATGGGTTCCCTTTGGGTATTCTCTAATGGAGAATGCTCCATTAGAGGGCTTTTAGGCTTGGGTGTTTTAGATCCAGAGGAGGAAGGAGCTCCTTTGGTCTTTCTGGTATATGTTTTGAGTGTAGGGGACGGGGTTTGATGAACAGGGGACTGAGGGATATTTTGAGTGGAAGGTGTGGGCAGGGAATCAGGAGGTGTGCCTGATTGTGTGGGCTGCAAGCCTGATCCCTCACCTTGAGTGTGGGTCATACCCATCATTGTAAAGAATAATGTGGTGACTCTCCCTAAAAAATCTGTACTACCCCTTTCCATGTTGGAGAATACCTTCCCAGTGGGAGGCTTCCTTTCATACACCTCAGGAAATGAGGGTAGATCTGTCAATTCCTAGTTTAAGATCTCTTGAACAAATCTTGGATACAAGAAAAATGGTTTGAAAAATCCTATGAAAGGTTTCTGCTTTTTGAAAAGTTCATATGGTGTCTTGCCTTGAGATTTGACTACTGATACTCTATTTTGCACATAGCAAACAGTATTAACTATTTCTGCCCAAAAAGTGATTGAAAGTTTAGAATCAGCTAACAGAGATCCAGCAGCCTCAATTAGTGTCCTATTTCTCTTCTCAACAACACCTTTCTATTGAGGAGTTCTAGGAGCACTAAATTGTCTCTCAATTCCTTTTTCCTTACAAAAGCTGTTTAGGCCACTGTTTTTGAACTCAGTTCCATTATCAGATCTGATGACCTTTACTCTTAGATTTGCTGGATTCTCAACTCTAGTGACAAAGGATTTGATCATTCCACTTGTCTCATCCTTAGTCCCATGGAAGTAACCCCAAGTAAATCTAGAAAAGTCATCTACAATGACTAGGCAGTAGGATTTCTTACCAATACTCATCACATTTGTATGGCCAAAAAGATCCATATGCAACAATTGAAGGGTGATGAGATTGTGTTTATTTCTTTGGACTTATGAGAAGTTTTGTGTTGTTTACCTTTAATACAAGCAACACAATGATCATCACATGAAAACTCTTTTTGTGGCAAACCGCTTACAAGGTTATTTTTAATAAGTTTGTTCATAGTTTTGAAATTCATGTGACACATCCTTTTATGCCAAAGTAATGATTCAGTTGAAGAAGCTTTTGAAAACAAACAATTTAAAGATGAGTTTGATGAAACATCCTCTAAGTCCAAACAATAAACATTGTCCTTCCTAGTTGTTGTTAGTAGTATCATATTTTCATCAACTACCTTGAAACCTGGAGCAAGGATAATGCACTTAGAATCACTAAACAGTATACTATGTTTCTTGTCACAAACTTGTGATACACTTAACAGGTTGTTTCTCAATTGCTCAACATAGAATACATCTTCAAAGGTCATATTACCTTTAGAAACCATACCTTTACCACTAATCTTACCTTCCTGCTAATTATCTCCAAAAGCAACATGTCCTCCATCAAACCTTTTAAAGTTTTGAAGGAAAGACATATTACCTATCATGTGCCTAGAGCAACCACTGTCAATATGCCAAACACTCCTTCTTCTTTCTTGGTTGCCCTGCACATAAGATGAAACAGTTAGTGTCTTAGGGGAACCAAGCCAAAATGGTCTTCGGTTGCCCTCGATCATCTACATACTCTACTTTAGTAAGTTTTGTCTTGATCAGATGATCAGAATTTTGAACCTCATGGCTTGAATATCTTGTCACAATTATGGGTTTAGCAGTACTAATACGGTTAGCAGTATTAACCTTGTTAGTAGTACTAATCTTTTAACTAGTAGTGGTATCTATGCTAGCAGTAGTATTCCTTTTTGCAGCATTATCACTGTTAGCAGTACTATTTGAGGTAGCAGTACTAACATACTTTGTGACTTTAGGAACCCAAATTTTGACAAGATTATTTGCTTTCTTGGCTTTCCTATTCTTAGGAATACTCCTTGCTTGGCTTGGAGTAATTCCTTTTGACTGAGCAAACTTATTATGAGGCTGAGGTTTAGCAGTACCAATTTTTGTTGGTGTTGTTCTCACATTTTTGGCCATGTAGTTCCAATTCTGATTCTTATAACCAAAGAGTTAAAAGATTTATTTTGAAATTTTGCTCTTTGGTTAACAGTATTGAAATAACAGTGCTTAACCAATTGATTCAGCTTGCAACAAATAAAATAAGGGTTTGGTCTATTAATTTTCTTTAAATCAATTCCTTGTTTTTGTGCCCACTGTTGATTTCTATTTCTCTGATTTCCCCTTCTTTTATCATTGACTTGGGGCTTATTCTGTTGGCAAGTACAGGGATTTACAACTGTATTTTACATGTAATGAACTCCCTGTACTCCTTCTTTCCCCTTTTCTCACTTTTGACAAAAGGTCTACCACCATTCTCATTGGTCAAAATATGATTTTCTAAGGGAATGTCCTTTTGAACATCATTAGTCTTAGGCACACTCTCCTCATCCTCGGATTCTCTATCATCATCCTCAACAGTTACTGTATCTAAGGGATCTACTGATGTGACACCTTCTTGTAAATCCTCCCTATCTAATCTTTCTAAGAGGTCTATGGTGGGTGGTATGTAATTGTTGTTATATGGTGGTGGAGTGTTGTTATAACCTATACCTCTTTTCAGATTATCCTGGACCTGGGATTTAAGAATAGCATCATTTGCTTTGGAGGTCTTGGAAAACTTCTCAAGGTCAGATTTTGCCTCTTCTAGTTCACCTCTAATCTTTTCTAGTTCCTCTCTAGTCTTTACTAACTTGACCTCTAACTCATTCTTTTCCCACTTCCAGTAGTTTTGATCATAATGGAATTGAAGTTCATTAGCCTTGTATGCCCTGGTCTGCTCTTCAAAGTTCACTATGATCAAACTAGACTCCCTTCTACTCTGCTCTAACTTCTTAAGGTTATCACACATGCTCTGATTATGATCCCTGTACTTTTTAACAGTATCAAGACAAGCTTTAGAGCAAAGTTTGGATTTTATCTCTGTATGGATTTCTGAAGAAGTTGCCTCTGAAACTTCAGCCATCAATGCTTGATTCTGCATAGCCTCCTCTACTTGATCACTCCAATCAAATCCCATACCTTCTTGAGATGAATTCCCATTGGTATTCTTGTTGTTGAAATTAGATGCCCATGATTGCTGGGAGTTGTTGTTGAATTTCTGCTTACTGTTTCCTCCTTTGCATTCTCTTGTAAAGTGTGTTAAACCATGACACTTGTGGCATTCAACCTTTGATTTAGCAAATCCAGCACCATCTTCTCTTTTCATGGCAAAATTATTTCTTCTAGTCCTTTTGATGAATCTTTTGATTCTCATGATGAGCATAGCCATCTACCACTTGATGTTTTTCTCTTCAAGATCATCTGCATTGATCTGCTCCAGATCATCATTAATTAAATAGGAGCTTGCATGACTTGCAAGAAAAGCTTCTAGCACTGTATCTCCTGATCCATCTTGCTACATAAAGGCAACATTAACAGATTCTCCCTTAGCAGTAGTATTAACAAAAGCAGTATTATCAGATGATAATAGTGCAGCGTTATAAGAATATCCAGATGGCTTCTTCTTTGCTTCCACTTCTACTTTAAACACCCTTAGATCATTGTAGAGATCATCCAGCTCCTTGTCTTCAAGATTTTCATTCTGTCTGAATGAGACTGTATACATAGTTCATTCCTCTCCAAGGGATCTGAGAACTTTCTATTCACATCATCTTGATCCATCTTGACACCAATTGTGGCTAGTTCTTCAATGACCTTGTTGAACCTATCAAAAGTTTGAGTCATGGACTCATTCTTTGTGGACATGAAATTCTCATACTGTTGTTTGAGAATAGCTTTCTAATTCCTCTTGGTGCTCTTTGTTCCTGAAAACTGTTTTCTAAAGCATTCCAAAGAATCTTTGCATCAGAAGTTGCAGAATTGGTGTTGATATTCATTGGGAATTGCCAAGAGCGGAGTACTCAAGGCCTTCATCTCAGTTTGCCTTAATTTTCTTTCTCCAGCATTCTTTGGTGGAGATCTCTTGCCATCTGCTCCAGCTTCTCCTTCCCTTGATGGACCATTCTCAATGATATCCCACATTGAGTAATCTGTAAGAAGAATTTGCCTGATCCTGACTTTCCACATGTCAAACTCATTGGGTTTGAGCATGGGGACTTTCTAAACAAGAACACTTTTCTACTAAAATGTTTTACTATTTCCCTTTTCTTCGATTGTAGAGATGAATAGTAATCCGTTTGCTTCTTTATTTGGTCATTTGGTTGACAGACGTGATTGTGCGTTGTGCTCACCTATGTTTGTTCATTCGGCTAGTCCTTATGTAATTTAAGTTAGTGCTCCTTTTATCTCTCAAACATTTGCATTGATATTTAGTCTTTTGTTTCAATTTCTGTGAACTATAATACGAATATTGATCACGGTTAATGTTTATTTAGCCTTTTCTTTTAATGACATGACCGTGCGTTAAACTCAAGCTTGAGGAATTATCACTGAGTCTGTTTTGTGATAGTTCTTGTAATCTCAAGATTTACTTTGTAAGTATGTAACGAAGTCAGGGACTCGCTGAGTCTTTTCAGTGTCCCTGATAGAAGACATCAAGAAGCCAAGTATCGCTCCTTGATGATGAAGAATTCAAGCATACAAAACCATTAGCGATGTCAAGGAAGTAACTGATGATAGAGTCAACGTCGCTCATGATTTGAAGACATATTCAGTGATATCTGTCTGACTACACCTGCTTGACGATCAGAAGTATGCAAACCTCAACGACCGTTGACGTCTAAAATGGCTCAGCGACCGCTGACGTCTAAAATGGCTCAGCGACCTCTACCCGCTGATCAAAGACTTGCATCTGAAGATTTTCTTATTTGTCTTATTACCTTTAATGCACAGAATGCTTTTCTGAAAAAATACAAAAGGGACGTTCTATGCATTGTTCCCTCCGTACTTATCAGTCTCTGAAAGCAACTGTTTAATATAAACACCATATTGCTTTCTGCACATGGGTATTTGTTTATAGTAAATAGTACTATTGAATCACTAGATATACAACACGTGTAAAAGTGATTCTGCCATGCATTTAATGCATGCAGTATAAATAGAGACTTTGAACGTGTTCTTCAAACACATCAATTCTTTCTCTATTTCTTACTAAGTCCTTTTTATTTCTATCTTTCTAATTCTTTCTTTCTAAGTTCTTACTCATTTATTGCATAAGTGAAAGTTGTGTGTCAACTTAAGATTATTTAGATTAGGTTTATCCTTCTCTACTTCCGCAACAGTATTGTAAATTCTGTATTTGAGTTTATAAATACAAATAGAATTTAAAAGTAAAATTTTTTGTGATTGTATTCACCCCTGCCCCCATTCTACAATCTTTGTTAACCTTGAAAGTGACTCTTGGGATCAACATATATAAAATTAGATGAATAAAATACCCTTTATTTAACAGAGTTAGTCTGAGGACGAAAAAATCAATGATTCACAACCACAAGAACGAAAAAAAAAAACAGTTTTTAAACCATAGGGAAGAAAATCGTTATAAACATCAAACCACAAGGACAAAAATCATAATTTGTCTATTTTCATCCCTTATAGATGAAAACAACGATGAAGTGTAAATCACATAAAAGAAAACTATAACTCTAAAAATATCGAGCCAAAATGCACAATTTTTAACAAACCACATAAACGAAAATCATAGCTTACTCGTATAATAATTTGTTGCATCATATGTGTCATTTTTAGTATGGAAAAAGTTAGGTTGAAAAAAGTAAACAAGTGAAAGTAAAGGGACCTTTTGCAACAAATTGCATATGTTAAGCAAGTCAAGGTTTAAAGTCTTCTTCACAGTGCTCTCGGTTACGATCCAAACCTCAAGAACCCTAAAAACCAAAAAGGAAGAAGAAAGATATGGCGAATTTCTCCATCGCCACCGTCTTCATAGCTTCGATCTCATTGTTACTTGCACTTTGCAACTCATTTTCTCTCGAGAACCCTACGGATCGGCGCATTTTAGTGTTGGTTGACGATTTGGCTCTCAAGTCTTCCCACTCGATCTTCTTCAGTTCTCTACAGACACGTGGATTTGAGCTCGATTTCAAGCTCTCCGATGATCCCAAGATCGCACTTCAGAGATACGGACAGTATCTATATGACGGCCTGATTTTGTTTTCTCCCACCATCGAACGTAATTATGAAGTTTATTGCAAAATTTTATGCATTTGTTGGTGAATTTGATAAGAATGACTGATTTACGGATTTGAATTTTTCAGGATTTGGAGGATCTTTGGATGTGGCTGCTATTTTGGACTTCGTGGACTCTGGCAAAGACTTGATCGTTGCTGCCGATGCGAGTGCGTCTGATTTGATCCGAAATATTGCTGCTGAGTGTGGAGTTGATTTTGATGAGGTAGCTTCATTTATACTTGTTAAGTGCGGAAACCGATCATTTTGGGGCAAACTATTGATCTGTGATATAGTTCACTCTGAGTCAGTACTCAGTAGTATGCTACTTGTTCAACTGTATAAAAGACGCTACCATGGATGGAATTTGTGTTTTGAACATGAAAGTAAATTTGTTATATTATTTGAATTCCAAAAATGGTTGGTCTTTCTTAGAGTGTGTTGATATGGAAATGCAAGGGTTGGTGCTGAAAATCAGACACTCAAACAGAGGTTCCAAACATGACAGCCTTTACATGTGTTAGCAATGCGACGTTTTGGATATAAAAATATCGCATTTCCACTACAGTAGATGATTGCACACTGTCCTTTATATTCATCGATTTAAGTGACTGTTACCACTTTGATCGAAAGCTTTGACAAGTGGTAGTCTAGGTCGATAGATCACTCCATCTATGTTTAGGCATAAAAGATATATCGTCATATAGAGAAAATTGGGGAAGAGGACCAATTTCTCATAGATTTGCCTGTCTCGGTAGATAACTGAAAACCAAATGAACTATCTCCTGTATCCCCTATATGTCACCTTCTTCAGTTTATACAACCGAAGTTCTTGCCTTTGCTTGTGTATATTTCGCCGTGATTCTGTTGGAAAGAAGTGGTGGCTTGTCTGATTGAGAACTTAAGACATACAAATCTTGTTCCAGTCAATTAGGGAACGGTCATGTTTGTCATGAATGAATGTGTCCTTACTCCTTTTGTTTATGTCTTTTAACTGTATTTATTTTATGATGACTGCTAACTTGATGAATGAGAAGGCAATGTATTCTTTTGAGGATTGAGCCGACTTATTCATTAGTATCTTTTTAAGGATGGGTAACCTGAATAGTACTCTTGTCAATTCTTTATTATGCTATGCTACATTAACTTATTATCTGAAACAAAGCAAGAAGCTCAGGTTGAAATTTTTTCTACTATTATTGTGCAGGATTCATCTGCTGTGGTTATTGATCATGGAAGCTATGCTGTCTCTGGAACCGAGGGAGATCACACATTAATTGCTGCTGATGATTTTATTCAGTCTGATGTACTTTTGGGGACTACAAAAATTGAGGTCAGTTCATGTAGTCGAATGGTTTGTTCTGTGATTACTATTTCTTAATCATGTATCGACCAGAATTTGTATAAGTTAAACCAGGACAGTAATCAAGGGAGTGAGATTATTATAAGTTAAACCAGGACAGTAATCAAGGGAGTGAGATTATTATAAATAAAGAACGAATCATCCATTTTGATTTCCGACCGTATATTTATTCATGTTGAGTGTTGACCAAAAGGAGCAGATAAGCTTGGATATGTGCAGATAAATTTGTGTTGGTTTTTCTCAGTAAGTTCTTTTTTTCATGATACAGGCTCCTGTACTTTTCAAAGGGATTGGTCATTCTCTGAACCCGGCAAATAGCTTGGTAAGGCTAAAGTGCATCATTTGTTAACCTTCTATGGTGTTGTCTGGTTCACTTGTGAGACGAGGTTCCCTTTTTGATGTTCAACTCATTTTACAGGTTTTGAAGGTTCTTTCAGCTTCTCCATCAGCATATTCTTCTAACCCAAAGTCCAAGCTGTCAAGTCCTCCCTCCCTTTCTGGATCTTCCATTTCATTGGTTTCAGTTGTGCAGGTAATTCTCTAGGTACAAGTTTACTTTACCTTATTATGTACTTTCTGGTTCTCTTAAGCCCCAACTTTTCTTTGATCCAAGACTGACCATAGTTTATATTATCCATTATCATTTTATTTGGGATAAGGGGGATGGGGAATCAGATATATATAAAGTTAAGTGGGCTACTTGCCATGTCAGGTACTCAGGTGTCTTAGTTTCTGATCGTTCTAAATTCTATCACAGGATTTGTATCTGTCTGTAGCATACATCATGGCCTCTCTTCCAGTCATCAAGCTAGTGCTACTACTAAACAACAATAGCAAAAGAAAGTTACAAAAAATAGAAAAGGAGATACAATCAGGTGGCGGCAGTAACAACTAACATGTACTACTGATAATTAGGACTTGGTAGCATTGAATGATATTAAAATGGTATTACGAAAGGAACCCCTATGAAATTGATTTAGCTGTATATAATTGGATTAGGTGATGGGTCATGGGATAAATGAAATCATGTGGAGAGTGCTCACTCTAATCCATAGGCTTGTACACTAATAGCTTAATACTATTGGGACATCTATTTGGTATCCTAAATGGTTACTTGTATGCTTTATTCTGCTAGCTCAATATTGCTTAATTGCATCAGTAAGATGTCAATTGTTTAAAGGGGACTTCTAATATACTTTCTTTTGATTATGCAGGCTAGAAATAATGCTAGAGTTTTGTTCTCTGGTTCTTTGGATCTGTTCAGCAACAAGTATGAAATATTTTGCAGTTATGTGTAGTACCATTTTTACCATCATGTATTTTTTGGGTTGAAGTGGAACTGTATATTATGTCATGCAGATTCTTCAAGTCACCAGTGCAAAAGGCAGGGAGCTCAAATAAGTGAGTGTATCTCCTTAAGTATTGTTCATATATCATATGCTTACTTTAGTACACCGACCGATTTCGTTACTTCAATCTTTTGTTGTAGAAATATACTTTCCAAATGATAATGGTATTAATAAAGAGGATATGTGAAGGATGTGGCAGTGAGCTGGAGCTGTGGTAACTGGTAATTGAATGAATGCTGAGCAAAATGATGCCCATCTTAGGCAGTATTTTGCTCTTTGGCAAATCAAAGGATGTCCCTCTGAATGAGATAAACACCTGTTATGGTTATAATGGTTGGTCTTAGTTGCTAAGATGTGCACAAGAGGTGAATTCTTATAATAGGACAATAGAAACCTCATTTAATAACACCCGAGGATTCTCCATCAAGAAATTCTATTAAGCAGAATTCAGTTTTCTAGAGTTCATGATAAAATGAATGAGCTTACCATTTGGAACTTCAATTATGTCAATTGGTATTGGAACGAGACAAAGTTGAATTTATAATTTGGACACAGTGACCCTACACATGATTACGATTCTAATTCTTTGCATCTTCTTTCCAATTATATGCTTTGATTTGGGAATTTTTGGATTTTGCTTCATCTGGTTGTGCCAGCAACTTAGCAAACAGTTACTTGTAACAGATTTGCAAAATCCGGCAATGAACAGTTTGTTACCGAGCTTAGCAAATGGGTCTTCCATGAAAGAGGTCATTTAAAGGTGAGACATCTACTAGTGTTCCTTCCCATGTTCCTTCTGTTTTCATTATTTGTGTTCCCTTTTACCTCTTCTTTTATATCTTTAATTAGGTGTGACTTCCCACCTTCACCCTTCCTTTGGATGGAGCTGAAAAGAATAATTACTCCATTTTTATTTTACATAATTTCAAACTTTTCTGAATCTTCGTCTTGAATGTAACAGGCTGTCAACGTCAGACACCACAGAGTTGGTGAGACTGATGAACCTGCTATCTACAGGATCAACGATGACCTGGTAATCTTTCATACTATATATCAGCATTCTGTTTGCTGGAAAGTTTAGAAACCTTTAAGGATGACCTTATAGTTAAATTGAATTATTTTAGGAATACTTAGTGGAGATCTACGAGTGGTCTGGATCAAGTTGGGAACCATATGTCGCAAATGATGTTCAGCTTCAGTTTTACATGATGAGCCCCTATGTGTTGAAAACCATGTCTACTGATAAAAAGGTAGCATTCTATATATCTTACATTTCTGCCTTATCAATTGTATGCTACTTAAAAAGTCGTTAAATATTTTATTCTCTCTATTTTTGCAGGGGTTGTATCATACTTCTTTTAAGGTGCCAGATGTATATGGTGTGTTCCAGTTTAAGGTTGAATATCAGAGGCTTGGATACACTAGCTTGTCCCTTGCAAAACAGGTAAAGTACAATTGATATCTTTTTACTGAAGAGCAGGATAGATTATTAGACAACCTAATAAACCAACAGAACTTGCCCATTAAATCCCACTCACAAGTACAAAAGAGTTGAGAGATTGTTTTCGTGAACAAGTAGTGAACTTAGAATGAGAAGAAAAAACAAGAAAATTGGAAATAATTTTTAAAATGAAATGATAATTCATTCAACTTCACTGGTGGGAATAATAAAAAACCATTTACTCCAAATTTGGAGATTTTTATCCTCTCTCTCTCTCTCTCTCTCTCTCTCTCCATTTTGAAAGAAAGTTTTGGAGGATTTGATGGAGCAAAAAATATGTTATAAACTTGAAACTAACTTTCTCCATTTTGGAGAATCTGTTGGAGATACTATTAACTCAAGATGAGCCTGTTGCCTTTCCAACACTTACAACATGATTACTGTGCAGATTCCAGTTCGGCCTTTCAGACACAATGAATATGAAAGATTCATACCAACAGCTTTTCCATATTACGGAGCATCATTTTCTACGGTATTTTTATCTCGAAATGGACATATATGTTTTTGTAAGTAAGTAGAAAGATATTTTAACACCGTCTTTTGATTGTTTGCAGATGGCTGCATTCTTCATCTTCAGCTTTGTATACCTCTACAGCAAGTAAACTTCGAATCTTCATGTTTTTGTACCTTAAGAGGTCTAATTTACAAATTTAGAGTCGGTCATCTGATTTTGTTGCCATTTTGGGGAACATCTGATTGAGATGCTGCTGCATTTTTAGCCGTAAAAGTAGAAGAATGGATGGTCAAAATGGCAAAAATATTAGACAGCTTTATATATGAAATGACTCTCATGTAGCGTGTTACATTATCACCTTTGCTCGAGTTATGCTGCACTTTTTTGACTTTCGGATATAATAGGTCACCACATGACTCATTCTAGTGTTTTTATATATCTATTACGTTCTACGTCCTAAAATAAAGCTAGTATTCACCTTACTATTTTAGCTTGTCCCAAAATAAGTGTAGCTAGCAATCATACAGTTATAGACATGTACTTTTTCCCTCGTGAAAATTTGTTTTCGGGCAAAAGAAAACAAATGCATAGAATGATTAAATATATAGTTTCTTTAGTGATTACGGATAATACCCGGAAAATAAGTTGAAACGATAACCCCATGTTACAATATACATCAACCGTGGAATTACGCTATATGTTTTTATTCTTTATTTGACTTGGGTTGTGCACGATTAACGATTCGTTGGTGGTGAATTGACGCAAAATCTAGGCTATTGACATTCAATAGTTACAAAAATAATAATGCCATACGCTTGGGACTATGTTTTTTGAGGAAAAAAAACTCTTTCCATGTCTTGGTATACAACCTATAAGGATTTGCCTGTTCTTTGTACCTAAAACCTATTTCACGGTTTCATGTAGTTTCAACAATTTTCCACATCCAAGGTGAATTCTAATGCTCTAAAAACTTGCCCCAGTCAGAGCTTTTCTCATTTAGGTGGTGTTTGTTTACCTCTTAACAGTTCCATTAAGAGGCAATCTCTGAATCTTTAAGAG
>LUCG01186372.1:0-12816 GCA_001633085.1 Carthamus tinctorius | reverse complement strand
CATATTTTATCCTTCCAGTATTGCGAAAAGTCCTCTTTGTCATCACACTCGTCGAGCTAGAAACTAAAAGTTTAGCCACTACAACCTTTAGCTAGTTGTGATAGAACTCTAGAGATGTAGAACTCTGCTCGCTAACAAGTACTCGGATTTTCAATGGAATGATCCCCTGTTGGGAATGAAAATAAAGTAGTTATTACAACTTATGTTTCAATATTATGTTGTAAATTGGTAATGTGAGAGTAAACAAGTAATAGATGAATGATAATATTTTTGCTCATGCTCTTGTTTAACGCGTTAAAAGATAAATATGTTTTGATTTTTTTCATTCCTTTATCCTATACCTTTATCTTATATCTCTAATTCCAAATATCAAATACCTAACGGATTGAAACCTGGCCTATTTAAATACCCTATGAACAAGAATAGAGATAGTCCAATAGGGTCCAAGTCGAAAGCGTTCGGTTGGACTGCTTACACATTTTATGGAATTTCAAGGGGTGGCCATACCTAACTCAGGAGTGGTTATGTATAGGCTCATTTTTTTAAGTCTCTTATAAATTACAATACATGTTTTTCAAGTTTATAAGCTTTTCAAAAATTTATCTCCTTAAACATACTATTTAAATTGTATTTCAATACTAAGACATTAAAAATTGTAATTATAAGAATACGTACAATGCTTCTATGTTAAAAAGATTTAAGAAAACCGGGCTAGCCCAAGACCCGACTTGGGATCAGATGGGACCTTGACCTTGACCTTGACCTTGACCTTGACCTTGACCGATAACCGACTGAATTGGTCATAAGATTTTTGGTTAGAACCGGAACCAATCAACTCAATTCTAGAAGAACCGATTCAAGACAGACCCGACATCGGATCGCGCCGGACCCGCTCTATGAAACCAAACATTGGGCTAATCCATCACATACAAATTAGCTTTTTCTTTTTAGCCCATTAACCATAAAGGCCCAATTCTACCCAAAATCACACAGAAAAACATTCTTTAGAAAAATGATCAAAAAAAAAAGAAAAAAAAAGAAAAAAAAGAAAAAGGAAATCATAGAATGAAGCCATTGGAATGCCACTGCAATTCTCCAACTAAAATCCCAAATCATGTCTTCCAATCCACGATTCCTTCGAATTCCCTTCCTTTTCTCCTTCACAATCCCGAATTCCATCTGATTCCTCCCCCAATTTCTTCATCCCACACCCATTCGATCGAGCTATTTCAACACCTATTCCAATTTCCAAACCCTAACTTTTTAGGGTTTCAATTGATGCAATTTTGATTTTTAATTTTTTCAATTTTAGTTTTGATTTGGGATCGTTATCATCATCAATCGGAATGAGTCATGATAACAATGGTGGTGGAATCACCCGGTTGAAGGTTGGGTTTGAAGAACCTAAACCTGATTACGTCATCATGACGACACCGGAAGGATTGGCCGACGGCGGCGGCGTCATGGCTCCGTCGCCGCCGTCTCCCACCGAGAACTGCACTAGTTTTTGGTGGGTGCTTTGGTGGTGGGGAAAGCTGGTTTTTGTGTTCTTAATTTTGGCTGTTTTTGGGGTTTGTTTCTTCATATGGATTGGACCCTTGCTAATGGATAAGGTATAATGAAATGTGGTTATTTTTCATTGCAATTATATGGTTTTTTTTTGGAAGGCATGGCGGCACCGAACCTCTCGAACGACTACCACTGAACACACTCACGCACGCACGCCTCCCAGGCGGTATCGGGCATCCAACTGGGCAGCCCCAGCTTACGCTGGGCCTATTCCCAGCCTAAGTCTTTGACTTTTTGAGCTAGGGCGCGATCCGGTCTATGACTGAACCACTAAGGATTGGGTACTCCTCAAGGATTCAATTGTTCCCCCATGGATTCGAACCCGGGTCTCCCCAAGGATGTTACCGCCCATGGGAAACCAACTGAGCTAGCCTTGATTTGTCATTGCAATTATATGTGTTTATTTGAATTTATGAATTTTGTGGTTAAAATGTTGTTAGTGTATTTGATAGTAATGGATAGTTAGCTTATTAACACCTTTTCTTCATTCTAAATGATGGAATTTTCTTGTCATTAGATAGTGTGATTGTTTGTTTGTTTATTGTGATAATTCTTGTTCTAAGTTTAGTTATGAAAGTGTTTAACTTATAGTTAAGGTACACTTTCTGTAGAGTTTTGATCTATAAAACCCCAAAAATGGATGATTATTGTGAAAAGACTAAAGAGTAGAACTATTGGATCATGATTGATTCCAAGTGTATCAAGCTTAAGTATAATCGGAAGTTTAATGCCCGATAAACTTGGGTTTGATCATGATCTTATAGTTCTTGCAACCATACCCCTATAGTTATTGTGTGAGTGTGAATATTTCTTTTGCGGTTTCACAATAAATGTTCAATTTGTGAGGTTTTTACAATTCACAAGGTTTGCATTTTGTTGCGAACCGAAATGTACTTGGGTTAACATTCCGACCAAAGTGTACCTTAACTTAGGTTAAATATTTCTTTAAGTATGATTTAGCCGGTAAGTAAGTGATAGTGTTGAATTTTGTTGGTAAGCACTTACTCGGGTAAGTGTTTGGTAACCGGGCCTAAATAGGATTAGGATATAAGACAAACTTTGTTGCATTTTTCCTTTTGAGATACCCATAGAGAAAGATGGACTAACCGTAAGGTTTTGTGTGAGTAGTGTCTTTTGAGAATCTAAATTATGACTGCTGTTACCTTATCGGATCGATTTCTGATTGCATGGTTGTCTACTAAATGAATGCAATATTGAAATGTGGAAGCTATATTGACCTCATTCAAGTCTTGTGTGTGCCATGTATTTCAGGAGGTTATACCGGTTCTAAATTGGGAGACCAACACGTTCAGCAAGCCGGTATTAGCCGTTTTGATTTTTGGTTCGGTGGCTTTGTTCCCTACCGTATTTTTACCATCTACACCGTCCATGTGGATTGCCGGAATGAGTTTTGGTTACGGTTTGGGGTTCCTGTTAATAATTGGTGGAGTCACTATCGGAGTATCACTTCCTTATTTCTTTGGTTCCCTTTTTTACCACAAAATTCAAGTGAGTATCCCTCTATATCATTGCGGGTTATTTAGCTTCTATATGATTGTGGGTTTTATAGCTTAATGAGTCATAACAAGGGCTTCCTGAATCCTATCACATTCTTGTTGATGGAAGTGGAATTCTTCTTTTTAAGTAGTGTGATTCTCAAATCTGTTAGAACGTCATGGATTTATAAAATATCTGACAGAAGGTCATTTAACGAAAGGACCCAAATGGGGTAGATGATGTAATGCCCCAAAGCCCAAAGTAACACGCTGACGGCTGACCCAATAATTTCGAATCTAACTTTAAAACTATGGTGATAGTTGTTGGTAGCCCACAACTTTGAGCTTATAAGGAGTTCAGAAATCTACTGATCTATCTATGTGTGATGGGTTGTTAGAGCATCTTCAACAGATTCCTCAAAATTTCTCCAAAATGGATAATCAAAAGTCAAAATCTTTAAAGGAAGTTACATTCATCTTCAACAAATTCCCCATTTTGGAGAATCTAACAATGATCATAATATTAAAATATTTCAAGAATGTATTAAAATATCATTTCTCTCTCTAAATATTTATTTTCCAAGTTTCTTATTGGTGTTCTCACTTGGTAATCATTTTTGGGTTGTTTACCATATATGGAGAAAAAGAACCCTTTTCTCTCCTACTTTCTCCATTTTGGAGATGGTTTTGGAGAAGCTGTTGGAGCAAACTACTAGCTCAAAATCCCTGTATTCTTTATTTTCTCCATTTTGAGGAAGTTGGAGATGCTCTTAAAATGATAGATAAAAAAATTAAAAAATTAAATATATAAATAAAATTCCGCCTTTAGATGGGATATACTGGGTTTGTTTGGTTTATCATTTGTTTCTTATGCAGGCATGGTTGGAAAGATATCCAAAGAAAGCTTCAATTATAAGATTGGCGGGTGAGGGAGACTGGTACGATCAATTTAGAGCCGTAACGTTATTAAGGATATCGCCATTTCCATATGCCGTGTACAATTACTGTGCTGTGGCGACTGACGTTAAGTTTATGCCTTACTTGTTTGGGACGTTGGTTGGAATGGTGCCGGAAATTCTTGTTGCAATATACACGTAAGATTTCTATTTCCCTCTTCATGAACATCATTTTGTTGTCCACAATTTCCATCTATACATACAATAGTTGTATATAATTGATTTCCCATGACATAAGCTAAAATGTAGCAAAAACTAAGATGTCGTTTGCTTTTTAAGAGGTCTAAGTCTAAATTCACGTCTAAAATATAAGAGGTGGATGGTGCACCTCTTAAAATTTTAGAGAACGCTACGAGGTTTTCAAGCCTTTTCTTAAAAATAAAACAAACCGTCTCAAGTCTGCAAACCTCTTAATTTTCAAATTTAAGAGGTTTTTACTTTTAAGAGGTAACTTTTAAAAAACAAACGACCCTCAAGAGTAAAAGCAACAAACCAAATAAACTCTCCCTCTCTGTGACAGACAGTTCTTACAAGTCACCACACTTTTTTCCTTATATAAAACCTCCCATTACAGATGCTTTTATTCAAACATCGTTTTCACTCGCTTCTAAACCTCGAAATACCGTTTCTTTAGGGGTATAATGATACGAACCTTGGCAGACGCTACACACGATGACCGATCACTTACCACCCTTCAGATCGTGTTCACGGTTGGCGGGTTCATTTTAACGATTGCAACAACCATAGTTGTCACGGTTTACGCCAAAAAACGACTCAATGAGTTGCAGGAAGACGAAGAACAACTGCTATTGAAGTAGCCGTAACCAAGGGGGTTTGATCGATCCGAGCATCAAACTAACAAAAACAAAGTGTATGCAAAAAGAAGATGGCTTGACACCTTTAGAACTGTATATAACTGATTCAAATGACTTGACACCTTTTCTTTTCTTCTATTCATTCAATTTTTTATATATTTGTTGTGTGATTACAAATTTTTAATCGGAATCGAGTAAATATTGTTTGGAATGATCATAGACTAAATTAAACCCGGACTAGGGGTTGCTATGGGTCGTCGTCTATTATTAAAAGCACGATGTAAAAAAGATATGATGTTATTACTGATACTAGAGGATAGAGATGCACAAAAAGCCCAAGCCAGGCCTGAAAAAGGCTGGGCCTAGTGAGCCGGAAGCCTGGTCCAGGCCAGGCTAAAGATTTGGTGTAGGTATGGGTTGGAAAACCTAACTTAAAAGCTTGGAAAAGCTCGGTCAATCCCGATTAGTAGACCTGACAAACGTGTCATGTCGTGTTGGGTTCAAAGTCAAGAAGGGTTGAAAGTGCCAAACATGACAAGCGTGTCGTGTCGTGTTGGGTTCAAAGTCAAAAAGGGTTGAAAGTGCCAAACCTGAAAACGACCTCTTCAATAAGCGGGGTCAGCAAATCCCAACCTGGACAAGACTCGTTTAACCCATCTAATCTGACATGGCCTGCTTATCCTCTTTAACCTATTAAACTTGCTAACCCATTTCCGTCTAGCCTGTTTATTTCGATTTAGACTTTTAATTGTTTTTGGGTTGCCAATTTATCTGGTCCAACTGCTTATAAGGTAAAGCGTAAGTTAGTAAAAAGATAAACGGGTTATTTGGGTCATTTTCGAGTTGAATTTTTTTGACCCTCACCTTACCCATTTAATTTTCCGAATTTCTACCTCTTGTTATAGTGTGTGCTTCCGGAGGGGTTCGCATGCAAGAAGGAAACTTGATGCAAATGGCTAAAGGTGCGTTGGTCAATCCATTTTTTCCATTGGAGAGGTACTTCACACCAAATATGAGCACCGTGGCTTGTGTCGTGTTGTGAAGTAAATGGGTTGAAATTTATTACTCAAATCCGTTTATTTTATGTCAAGTTTGTATCGGGTTAGCGTATTATGCCAGTTTTTATCACCGATTACTCACTTTTTCAAATACTAAATATTGCATTAAAATGCTATTAACATTTGAAATATATTAATCAAGGAAGAGCTCATATTTTTATTATAAATATTGCTTTCAAATGGGTACAACAAGATTTGAATAAATAGGCATGCCAATTAAATCAAATAACCAACATGGGAAATTGTAAAAATGAAATCACTATCAAGCCAATAAAAATAAAAGACTGCCGAATGAAGCAACTATAAAGCCATAAAGTGTCGGGACTGCCAACTGCAATCCATTCGATGTATACTTTGCCATCGGGCTTGGAGCCGGTGCCACTGCTTGAGGTAGAACAGTGATGACAAGTTTCATATTTCTCAACTCACAGTGTTTTGCAACGCCACAAATGTACCATTTCCTACCAGGGGTTTGGAGAGGGATAACGTCTTGTCCACTTGTCAAAGTCCCATTGGCAGATGACACAATACATTGTTGGAACCCAGTGCCATTAACTTTCATCACATTATGCGTACCAGACGCATAATTGAATACTGCATCAAGAAAATCAGTAAAGATTCTTTCAACTTAAGAACATCAAAGAATACAGAAGAAATAACGTTAAATTAACCACAATCTAATAGGATTTGTAGGAATATAACATACCCAGTCTATCTCCAACAAAGAAAACTTTATCCTTGGCCCAAGTCTGATAATCGAAATCGAGAGTCCAACCACTTTGATCCCCAACGATATATTCCTTAGCGGAGATCAAACTTGCAAGAACAACGAGTGTTGCGATGAACACGATGGTCAAACGGGTTGCGGCCATTTCAAAAATATCTTTCAGAGCTTTTATAAATCAATACTTTTTAAAACAACTTACAATTTGATTGATTTGTTAAGATGATATAAAACCTACAAAATTGTTGGCTATTTATACATGAATTTTAGAGTGAATTAATGTATGAAGTTGTCAATAGAGGGTACCGCCTTTAGACGGCCATGGCATTGTGGAATTGGTGCCAATTGTATATCTTTGATTTCCACATTAGTTATAAAAAATATCTTTTTTTTTTAATTTCACGATATCATGGATCACTTTTGTTTTGTATGATCTGTTAGATTTGGACCAAATCTGGTATATATGTTGAATCTCTTTTATCTTTTCACTAGTTTTTTTGAAGAAAAATATGAGAGTTGAACATATTCGTATATGGTATCAAAGCAAATGTCTACCATTATAGGGATTCAATACCATGGAACAATTTGCAGCACTCGTTTAACCCTCTTACCCGTCTAGCCCTTTTGGGACAATATGCGTCAATCTTGCCTCTGGGCTCTCGTAAAAGAGGGGGAATGGGCCCCTATTAGAAGTTCTTTTTTCCCTCTTTTACTTAGGTTAGAAACATTTTGTTTAAACATTCTACCATAGTCTTCTAAGTAATTTTCTACATTTATCTCTACCAACAAAAAGAAGTATCTTAAAAAAAATGACTCTCGAAATCACCTAAAAAGGGGGGAAAGTCCATGGAAATTGACAAAAAAATATAAAAATAAAAAATCCAACAAAATCAACAAAAAAACTTTAAAAATCTCTTGAAACAATAAAAATTAGGCATAAAAACATATCAAACTTTTTTACAGGACCTTACCTTACGCCCTGTTCTCGAGTTTAAAAATTAAGGGAAAGAAAGGGAAGGAGAGGAAAGGGAGGGTTATCCCTCCAAATCATCCCACTTTTGGAAGGAAATGAGAGGATAACTTTCAAGAGAAATATCCCTCCAAATCCTTTCATTTTCTTCATTTAGAAAAACTCGAGAACACACTTTTGTTAGTTTTCTTAGAAATCATTTCATTTCCTTTTTTTAAAAAAACTCGACAACAGGTTATAAAGGTACCCCAACTAAGTGAAAATCCTTCATCCATCACTGTCCACATCTGTTACGCTTAAGGGTGTTTGGGATTGGGTTTTAAAACTGCTTATTGACTTATTGGCTTCTTCAAGAAGTCAATAAGTTGATAATCTTGTTTGTGTAATCTAAAAGTGCTTTTAAAACTCCGTTTTGACAAGGGATGAAATGGAGTTTTCAAGAAGTCACAATTTGTGACTTATTGACTTATTGCTACAAACCTTTCTCAAAAAGTTGATAAGCTAAGCCAAACACCATAATTTATTGACTCATTGCTACAAACCCTTCTCAAAAAGTTGATAAGCTAATACAAACACTTTTTTAAAAACTCTTTCTCCTACCGCCATAAGTCAATAAACACTTTTGCTTAAAAGCACTTTTCAACCTCAAAAAGCAATCCCAAACACCCTCTTAGACTATTTCTCATCCGTATATGTTAAAACCTCCATTTTTTACTTAGAGATCTCTTTTGTTGAGTAACATGTGGATTCCAATTTCCACATAGAATATATATTTAGTCATTTATAGAAAAAGATATTCTAGGCATTTTTGACATGTTTGGAATAATATAAAAAGTTTGAATTATGCCTATATTAAATTAGATACATATAAACTACAAGTTAAAAATTGACTATCATAAACTATCTTCATGATAGTTTAAAATTGACTATTTTTTCTTCAATGTTGACACTATTTCATACATAAAAGAAAACAATTAATTCTTCTATTTCTTCTAAATAACTCAATACTTTGTTATTCGGCTAAAAGAATCTTTTTACAAGACAAAGATTTTCTTGATATTATCAAATAAATTCTCTATTTATTATTTTGGATATTAATCACTCTATTCTAATTATTAATTTTTTTTTAAAAGCACCTACTCTTAATCTACACTACTTATAAACTACACATTTTATCCATAGCAGGACTCGAACCCTGACCAAAGGCCAAGAGGAACACCTTACAGACACCTAGATACCGCTGGGCTACAAACCCTTTGGTAACTATTAAATTTTTTAATCATCGAAAATTTATTCATTTTACATATATTGATACCACATTCTTTAATTATCTTATTTATTTAATTATTTCAATTGTGAATTTTGTTAAAACTTTCTTAACGATCTCATACACATTTTGTTCACCAATAAACTTTGATAAATTTTTTGGAACAACCAAATTTTTTATACGATACAATACAATACAATGAATAAAAAAAGGATATTGTTTTTACCTATTTAAAGGTTTTTTTATTTTATTTTTTTCACTTATTAACTTTCTAGTTTCATCTACAAACTTTCATATTTTTTGGAACAATCAAAGTTATATTCTATTTGTATTCAATTTTATTCCATTTGAATTCCAAACCTAAATAAAAACAGGATTATTGGTTTATGTTACAAAAATAAAAACAATTTGTCATAATTGCCCTCCATATAACTTCATTTAGTTTCTTTCCCTTTTCATAAAATGATATTCTTATGTACAATGGACTACTGTCCCACATGTACCAAATGTACCATCCACCAAACAAAAAAAATGGAAGTTTGGACCGGCTCCATAAGCCTTTCGGACAAAATTTCGGCGACACAACGACGAGCTTCCACTAAATACAGAAAAGGAGACGTCGTGAATTGATCATATTGTCTTAGATGGTGTCATAATGCATGCCACAACAAAACTTTTAAATATGAAGAACTTAATAGCAACATATAATTATAACACTGTCATGTTAAGATTTTATAATTTACAATATCTTATCCTTTTTGTTATCGAACCGCGTTGTCTCATTTTGATGTGCATCGCAATTTGTATGGTATATTTAAGTTGACGATGCATATCGATCGATTTCTATTTCTCGTTACATGGTTAAAATAAAACCAATATTTAGGGTTGTGCAAAAGTGTACATCATTAGAATTTGGGGTATAAAGTGAATATGACCCAAACATGTATTCAGAAAATAAATTCTCATATGAATATGATACGAGTAAACTCGATCTAAATCGACCCATACTAATCAACAAAGAATTCATATAATTTATTTTCAAACCGAGACAAACATGTCAATAAAAAGTCATTATTGCATTTTGGTCAATATAATTTATAGCAAAAGACTGCTGAACAATGCGGCCGCAAAGCCATATACTGCCAATTTGGTTGATGCAGATGTTGCTACTGGGATTGGAACCGAGTCTTTTGCATCCGGTAGAACTGTGATGACAAGCTTCATATTTCTCGACTGACAATGCTTTCCGACACCACAAATGTACCATTTTCTTCCCGGCGTTTTAAGGGAGATGATGTCTTGCCCACTCGTCAAAACTTCATCGGTAGATGAAACAATACATTCTTGAAAACTAGTTCCGTTCACTTTCACCACATTGTGGGAACCAAACCTATAATTGAATACTACATAAAGAAAATATATCATTCAAATTTGCATTAGTTTACTATCGCTAAACATAGATATGCACAAAAATAATATTTTATTCTATCCCAAAATAAACATGTATTATGAAAAAGACAGTCTTAGAAAGTTCTAAATAAATAAATAATAATTTTATCTTTAAAAATAAATGGATTAATAATTTTCTTCTGTCACAATTGAAAGTAGACTAGATATTTTTTTTTGAAAACGAACACTTATTTTATAACAAGTTAAAACAGATAAGCTGATACTTATTTTTTTGACAGATTAGTTAAACGAACTAAATTTAGTTGTCTTTATAAAAGTATAACATACCCAAGTTATCTCCAACGAAAAAGACCTTATCCTTAGCCCAAGCTTGATAATCAAAGTCGAGAGTCCAACCACTGTCATCGCCAACAACGTAATCTTTGGCAGAAATCGAAGTCGCAAGAACAAGAATCGTTGCGACCAAGACAACAGTCAAATGGGGTGCGGCCATTCTTCAATATTTTCGACGTTTCTAATCGATATTATTTTGTAATAAACCCTACAAATTATGGCTTATAATTTAGTTAGTTATATGAAAAGATGATATAGAAGCTACAAGATTGTTGGAAGTTTATAATGTAGAAATGCAAGGTAGGGAACCGTCCATGGACGGCAATCACATAGTGGATTTGGTCCTATTGAACTCCCCAACATGTTAATAACATTTTTGATCTCGGAAAATTAGGTTTTTGTGAATGGTTTCTTTTAATATAAACCCGACAAACAATTATTCTCTTAATGATGCAGACGGTAAATTGTAGTTGTGTCGTCTCCTCTACTATTTTCTTTTAAAAAGTTATTAAACTCTGTAATTCTGGGTGACAGGGTAGTAGGAAAATTTTGGCTTGAGCTCGGATAATCGAGCGAATTGTTTGTTTTATAGTTTTTCTGTATTTTGTCACTATAACAAAATTGTGTTTATAGGATGTCTAACTTATAAAAAGGAGTCCTAATAGAGTGTTTTATAAGATCCTAATTTATAAAACCAAACAGATAAACGTCCTATCTAAAAATGTTACAAAAAGTTTATAGAACATTTTTGGGGATCGTAAAAAACAATTAGAACTTTTTTTTAAATAAAACGTTCTATTAATTATTTTATAGGACACTATACCAAAAAGTAAACACAACCATCCTCTCAAAGGATTGCTTTATAGAACATTTCTCAAAAGCGTCCTATAAAATTAGCTTATACGACACTTTATTTTGAAAATGTCCTAAAAAACTTTTTTTTTATAAGGTTCACCTGGGTTTGCCCAGGCTACATCCATGTCCTAAAAAACTTGTTACAACATTAAAAAATGTTCTATGAATTATTGCAACACTATTAGATAGAGCCCTTTTTTAGTTTGTTCCTCTAAACTAGAGTCCTAGAAAACACTTTATTATGATGTTCTTTTATTTATCGTGTCTTATAAACTTAGTTTTGTTGTAGTGTGTTGTGATGTAGAAATTGAATTTGACTACATCATTTATAAGCTCGAGTTTAGTTATGGACGTGGCAGATATATTTTCTTAGAAATTCGGGTATAGGGTTTGTGGAAATTGATGAACGGGCTTGGATATAGAATCTAGCTCGTGAGAAATCGCTTTCTCGAGAATAATTTAAATTTACACTCACGTTATTAGCAAAAAAATCGAGAACATTAATCACAAAGAAGTTCTTATATTTTGTTCATATGTCAAAACATGAATAAACACATGTTTTAAAGATGAACGGTTACCATAATTATTTTAAGTAGGTATTTGAAGGTAAAAACAATCATTTTTTGTACGTCATATATGTGATATATTTATAAAACATTTTTTATAAGAAACATATATTGTAAAATGTTAATAATGAGTTATTCTTGTTACTTACTTATCTTCATGCTACCCAATACAACTAATATTATTCCAAAAAATTGCCGGGTTATAATCGATAATACTCTATCCTAACAATTTACGCAACATCTTCATATAAAACACGTAATTCGTGGTCCTATTAATTAAGAAGTTCTCCATTTAAATTGATGAGAGTTTATGTAAGATCTTAGATCAGTTTGGAAAGGGAAATTAAGGTTATCTAATAAGATACTGGATTCCTTCTTTATCAGATACGGTTAACAAATTTGTAATGAACAGGAAGATGTCACGCTCAACATCCGCTAAAAAAGGGGCAAAACTTTCAATCACACATTTTTCATTTTCATAATCATAATCACTCCCCTAAAAATCGTCACTAACAAAGATTCACATTTTCAGTATGATTTATGTTATTTTTTTTAATAAAATATAAAATATGATTTATTAAATTGAAATTAGAAATGTATTTGTGTAATAAATCAAATGTAAAATGTAATTGAGGCCATCCACAGCCCGGCGTCAAGAGGGGGCGGTATGAAGGTGGTACAGAGCGGTACCCTCGGCAACACCGTCGAAGTCCGTCGGCAAGAAAAAAAACGGCACCCCCGTGCCGGTCTCTTAGACGACCCACCCCACCCCACCCCACCCTCTCTCTCCTTTCTAT
>LUCG01186352.1:0-10378 GCA_001633085.1 Carthamus tinctorius | reverse complement strand
CTGTTCTATTGCAATCTGAATTGATCATCAATACCAAACTTGAGGATTTAGATCCAACAGTTCTGAACTATTCTTTCTATGAACTCAGTCTTAGTAGAATCAGGTTCCACTCTTTGTTGAGTAGAAGCTTGACTTTGCATTCCGAGTTCTGGACTACTTTGTTTAGAAGTCATAGACATGGTTTCATCAAAGGTAACATAGGCGCTTTCCATAACCATCTTAGTTCTGGTGTTGTAAACCCGGAAAGTATTCGACGTAAACGAATAACCAAGAAAATATCCCTCGTCGGCTTTCTTGTCGAACATACCAAGATTTTCACGATTGTTGAGAATATAACACCTACAACCAAAAACATTAAAAAATTTCACGTTAGGAACTCTATTGTTAATAATATGATAAGGATTTTTCTTAAAGCGCTTAGTGATGATGGTGCGATTTTGTGTAAAGCATGCTGTTGAAAAAGCTTCGGCCCAGAAAGAAAGAGGTAATCCTGAGTAAGCATGCTTTGACTAAAGTTCAGTTTCGTCTTTCTACAACTGCATTTTCTTGTGGAGTATAAGTAACTGAAAAATTATGAGAAATACCAACAGATGTTAGATATGCATCTAAAGTCTCATTCTTAAATTCAGTGCCATTGTCACTCCGTATCTTTTGAACTTGAAGTCACAAAAGAACTTGGATCCACTTGATGAACTTTATGATCAACTCTAGAGCCTCTTATTTTGTTCTCAGAAATTCTAGCCACGTATACCTTAAGTATTATTCAACCATAACAAGGATGTACTTCTTTCCATTGATTGATTGAATTCTCATCAGTCCCCATAAGTCCATGTGGATCATCTTGAGTGGTGATTTGCACGAAGATTCTGTCTTTGACTTGTTGGAACTTCTCTTCATCTTTTCCATTTGACAAGCCGGACATAAAGAATCTCTGTCAAATGTATGCTTTGGAAGTCCTTTGACCAATCCACCATTAGCAAGTTTTCTAATATCAGAGAAATTTTGAATGAGAAAATCTCTTGTGCCATAACCAACTTTCTCCTTTTGTTGCTTTTGAAAACAAGCAAACCGGTTTTGAAGAATCTAACACTGGAAAGGCTACCACATAAAGATTATAAAACCTTCTACCTACAAAAACCTCAACACCGTCACTATTAAGTATCAGACTGTTAATGATAGAAAACAGAACAAGATTATAACCATCACAAAACTAACTAACGCTAAAAACATTATGACTTAACCCCTCAATATAGAGTACCTTCTTGATGGTTACTTTACCATTTGTAAGTATGCCATAACCTCTAATGACACCTGTCGTCTTATTTCCAAAACTAACTGTTCCGCCTGATCGTTCCACATAATTTTGCAACAAATCCTTGAAGCCAGTCATATGTCGCGAACATCCTGAGTCAACATACCACATATTCCTGGCCTCTAGAAACAGGTTAGTTCAACTTAGGTACCCATATCCAAATGGGTCCTTTCTTGATAGTCTCAAACATCTTCAACAAATCAAAAGATGAACCTAAGATCTTACAATTTATACCAGACTTTGAAATTTATGCATTCACTAAATCTTTAGGAATCCACTTGCATACAAACTTCACATCAACTGATTTACCTTTTTCTTTTGAAAGATTTTCCTTTTTAGTACTAAACACTTTAGCATGATGATCAAAAGAGTAAGCATGAGATTTGTCACGAGAAAAACCTCTAGATTTCTTCTTTATAACATGCCTGGAGTTCAAAAAAAAATGAGTTATCACCACTACGAGTACAATACAAATGTTTCATAGCAAGAAACAACAAATCCAATTCTGATGAGTTCTGACATTTATTGAATCGACAATTCAGATTACATTTATTTGCATCGTAAAACAAGACTTGTTAACAAAACTCTCTTTTGTAGCAAAGCTCTTTTCTTTCTCCTTCGAACCTTTATTCTTCCACCCTAGGCCATGTCTTTTAAGACTTTTTAAATATGTAGAATCAGAAAAAACTTGAGTCAATAGGTGTCTTAGAAACTGAACATACATTACAAGTATTTTTAGATGACGTTTCAAGTTTAGCACCAGAAATACTTGCATCAAAATTAATTTAACAAGTTTCAGACTTTGTCAATTTACATGAGGATTTCACATCATTTGAAATTTCACTATCACATGAAACATTGACAACATTTGGTTTAACATGTGTACCAGACTTTGGTTTTTCAAAAACAAGACCAAATTCCATATCTGGTAGTTTGATTTGTGCTTTAAGGGTATCCCCTTCAACCATACTATCTAAACTTTTGTACACAAGATAACCATTTTTGTCAATGACCACATTTGTTTTCAAATCAATCACTTCAGTCTTAATACCTTGAGCAAAGCAAACTGGAGTATCTTGAGACTCAAACATAGGGTTTGATATGAAATTTATCTTATCTTCCTCAAAATCTTCTTTGATATCATCATCATTATCAGAATCAAAACATGGTTTGGTCTCATCAGAATGATATTCAGACTCAGAATCAAAAGCAATTTTATTTTCTGAAAAATTATTAATTTGTGTAAAATCTGAAAGATTCTCACAATCCTTTTTCCTTTTCAAGTTCACTTGTCTTATCTTCAAATTTAGGAACACAGATTCAGTAGTCTTTGACTCACTCTTAATGTCTTTAGGAAATTTTTCATATTCACTTAAAATAGATTTCTCTTCTTGAGAATACAAAGAAACACACCGACAAAGAGAAAACTCAGGTTTTCTTGTTTTATAACTTTGATTTCAATCATCATAATAGATATCACATTTAGAGTCAAAGTTTTTCTTTCTTTTTGGCTTTGAATCTGAAAATTTGTCACTTGAGTCATCAACTACTTTCTCTTTACCTTTATCCAAAGAATCAGGCATTGAACTATCATATTTCACAAAGGTCTCATTTATTTTTGGAACATTCAACTTATCAGATTGATAAAGACCTTCAGGGGCTCTCTTTAAAACATCATTTTCAGATAAACCTAACCCCATCTTTGGATTATAAAACCAAGCATCTTTTGGATTGTTTGTCAAAAGTTTAAGTGTCTACTGTGTCTGACCTCTTTTAAAATTAAGATCTTCCAATTGCTTGATCTTGGCATAAGCCTCTGATCTATCTTTGAAACAAACTTCAAATTTGATCATATATTCAGTTTTTTCAGACTCCAAATTAACTAAAGCAATCTTCATCTCAAAAATTTAAGTTTCTAGTTTGGCTTTCTCCATACTAATCTCATCCTTTTCAAGCTCACGATCATCAGCTAAACATTTATACAAAGCACACTCATTACTGAATTCAATGTCTCGAGCTCTTTCGAACTTGATCTTTTCTTTCAAGTCATCAAATTTAGTTTTTAAAATTAAAACCAGTCCTTCTAATGAGCATTCATCATTAACAGACAGATAATCTGATTCAGAAGAAGTTTGACTTACCTCGTTTGTTGCCCCAGTCTCTTTGCGAATGTTGCTGGTTTCATCCACACTAGCCATGAGATTGTAGTGAACTTGTGTGAAATGAGCAGAATCTTCATCCAAGGAAGTATTATCATACCAGCTTTCCTCTATTGCCATAAGAACTTGACCTTCACTGTTGCGTTTAGCAAGTTGTGCCTTCATAGTGTAGTACTCAAAATCCCTGACTTTCTTTAACTTCAATCCTTGGCAAAATGACCTGGTTTACCATAGTTGAAACACAGGTTGCCTTTCTCATCTGTCTTGCCTTTGTCATAACTCTTCCTGTCCTTCTTCTTCTCATATTCTTTTGACTTGTACTTCTCTCTTTTATAGTTCTCAGATTTGGGTTTAGAATAAAACTTCTTCTTCCCATACCTTTTGTGAATGGAACTGGACAAAAGAACAAGTTTATCAGCAACTCTCTTCAAAGCAACATTAGATTCTGGACTTTCAGCTTCAATGGTTTATGAATCAGTATCAGACAACTCAGTGACGAAGGCCTTTGAATGACTTTTCTTCTTTGTACTAGCACAGGGTGAACTGCTTTTTACTTTTCAGTCAGGAGACTGAGGATGAAATATAGATCATGTTGACAATGGAATATAGATCATAAATACCTTCCTCTGCCAAATTCTTGTTTATCTGAAGATTCACTAAGTAGTGATCTCATTCTGGATTGAGATTCTTCAGAGACTTGAAGTTTATCTTGGAAGAAGACTTGTGCATTACATTTCATCTACGACCATTCAAAATGATGTTGAACCGACTATAAAAATGAACAAGTGTTTCTCCTTCTAACACTTTAAATCCTTCATAAGCTCCAATTGTCTAATCGAGTTCATCCTAAACTGATTTCTCTGATCCTTGAAACTGTTTCTCCAACCCATCCCACAAACCTTTTGCCGTGTCTCTATGTGACAACCCTCCAATTTTCACCTCAGGTCAATAATAATTTTAGCTGACTACTTAGTATAGAACAGGGTTTTGTACTATCACTATATCAATAAAATATGCCGAGTGACTAATTTTGATGATTTATGACTCAATAGAATGCTTCTGGCATTTTTAAGTTAATTTTGCTTTCGGTGCGCGAAACCGACATACTGTTAGTGGCAGGTCCCGATTCCACCTATCAGACTGGCAAGTTAGGTCATGAAATGACCAAAAATATTAAAAGTTTTAAATTTTAGTGAGTTCCATTAATAAAATCCGAAAACTACTTTTCGTTATGCAAAAAGTGCAAAAAACGCGTGTTTTCGGTAACGGTTTCCAATTTTAGCAGCTTTCTTTCTCTAACACTATTGCATTATTATAGAAGCCAACAAATAAAATAAAATTCAGCCAACTTGAATTATTGGAGTGCTTCTAGAATGCCTTGAATTTTTTATAGATAAAAGACAAAAATCTCCAACAACCAATACAAAAATTACTTACTTACACACACTTACCTTACTTTTCCACTCTCCCTCTCTTTCCCTCTCTCTTTGACGTCCAAGACACCCTCTTTTGCTGATTTAAATCCCTCAAAACTCCTTCTTTGTATCATACACTTCTCTCTCTAACTTTCTCACACTAGATTTTCTCTCTTTTCTCTCTAGTTTTCTCTCTACATTTCTTTAGAGATTTTGAAGATTCATCTTATTTTCAAGAACATTCAAAGGGAAAAACATCTTCTCTTCTTCTATATTTGGTCAAGTAGAACTCATCTTGTGGTTCTTGGGGTTAGAGATGCATGTCAAGCTTTAAAATGGTGTGTATTGATGAATAACCAAAAATCTTGAGTAAATGTTTATGTAATCTTGTGTAATATTCTTTTATTTAGCATGAAGGTGTGATTAAACACACATGCATGTTGTTTTTATTATCATCTATGTCATAAGAATGGCTAGTCCTTCATTGTTTACTTGTTATTCTTGCATAAAATACTTATATTCACATGTGAATAAAGCAATAAATTGAGGTTATAAACCCACGTTGCTCCTTTACTCTACCTAAATCTGACTTCTCTCTTTTAAATAAGTTGTATCAAGCTTAGATTAACATATGCATGTTCCCAAAGTATCATCTTAGGCTTGGGTAATACAAAATCCAAGAATGAGATGATAAAATGGCTAGATTTGAACCCTTGAAGACATCTAACGATGTTGATAGTCATGTATGTCTAAAATGGGTAAGTAAATGAATAAAATACTATTTAAACATCATATTGGTTTATGGATAAGGATCCAACACAATATGGACAAAAATAGAGCATAACTTGAAAAAAAACACAAACAAAAGTACTTTACAACATAAAGGTTGCTGACAGAATCTTACACCTGACTTTGGAACACCATATCTCCTTTAAAAATCGTCCAAAATGATGATTCTTTTTTTAAATAAATTTCAGTGAGTTAAATTTCCAACCCCACTGATTTTGCTCAAAAACTCCAACATTTAGATCTTCAAATAATGTTTACAAAAATGTTGCGCAAACAGCTCGACAATCTGTCAAGGCTGTGATTATGGGACTGTTTGAGACCCTTAAACAACTCCAAAAAATATCAAACCTATGCCAAAATTTTCCTATCTCAGTGGGGTAAATGCCACAAAATTTTCAAGGGCTAACTAGTTGTTCAAAGTACTCACCAACTATGACGATAGTTGACCTTTTAAACTCTCATGCTTTTCAAGCGAGTCGAAGTAAGAGGATTATGGTGCACGTATGTCTCATCATTTTGCATGTCAAGATCAAGTTTCCTTTCCGTTGTGTTTTTAACTTTGTTGTACTTTAAATTTGATTTTCATATGCTATGGTGAATTATTATCTTATGCTTTGTGCCATGCTACTTTGCGCTGTGACACCTCGTGTTTCCGCTTTAGCGGGGTGTGACACTCTACTATCCACACGACTAAAGAAATCATTTGGGGTTGCCATTGTGAGTAAAGTAAGAGCTTTCTCATAAAGTTCAACTCTGATTTTCTTGGGCTCATTGAAATGACGAAAGAGTTTAAAAACTTTCCTTGGATCAATTGCATGAGTAGTTGCAGTCTCAGGTTGACCGGGAATATCAATGTAAGGCCTAATAGGACCTTCTTGGATACTCACCATGAGTGTCTTGTCAATGTTGTTTAGAAACCGAATCATTCTCACTCGCCATTGAGGATACTCACCAATCTAAAGAACCGGAGGCTTCGACTTTGAACCCATGGTCAAAGGATCTTTAGACATCTTGAAGAACTTTGGTAAAACTAGAACTTGAAAATAATCGAGACTTTACTGAAAACGGAAACTGAAAACTGAATATGAACTTCTGAAAATCAGCGAACCTGAAAATTTGAGAATCTGCTAATCTGAAACTGAAATGAGATATTTGTTGTCTGAAAAATTTCTTTTGATCTAGGAAGCTCTTTTAATCTTGAACCTCCTGAACTCAAGGGATTAGAACTGCCAATCTTGCTAACTCAATCAAAATCCAAGTAGGATTTCTAAGCTCAAAATCCTAGAGAGCCAAACTTCAAATCCGAGTGGTAATATTCTGAAGTCCGAGTCTGAGATTTTCTACCCAAAATCCTGAGTCGGATAAGTAAGTCCCAGTGAGATCCAAACTTCAAAAATCCGAGTGGAACTTTTAAAAATCCGAGACAAATAATACTTCTCATAGGACCACAAAGATCTACATGAAGTAACTGCAGAGGCTTATCATAGGACATGTCAGACTTTGTCTTGTGAGCAGACCTTTTGAGTTTGCCCATTTCACAAGCTAAACATAGATGATCTTTCTCAAATTTTATATTTGGGAGACCACTTACTAATTTTAGCCTTACAGGTTTATCAAGAGTGTGAAAATTTAAGTCACAGAACCTTGTGTGCCAGAGCCATGCTTTTTCATTCTTGAGTGACATAAGACAAATTTCTTCTTTATCTTCCAAGGTTTAAAAGCATAAAAGATAAAGATCACCTCTTCTGTCAGCACTTATGACCTCTGTGAGTGTATCCTCTTTGTACATGACACAATACTTCTTATTGAACTGCACATCAAGAGCATTGTCATAGAGTTGGCTTACACTAATTAGGTTATGTTTGAGCCCATCCACATCTGACACTTGATTTACTCTTATTTCTCGTTTGACAATTATACCATATCCTTTAACTCTTCCTTTCTCATTTCCTCCAAAGGTTACATAACACCCTTCTTTTTCTTGATAAGAGCTCAGAAGCTCTTTGCTTCCAGTCACGTGCCTTGAACAACCTGAGTCAACATACCAGGTAGGCACAAACTTTTTCTTTTGCAATCAGACAATAGAAGTTTTAGGTACCCATTTCCATATGGGTCCTTTCTTAATCAGCTTGTGTTAGACATGCCACAACATTCCTTGGTTTGGGCTTATGCTTCTTATGAGAATAGCCAAAATGTCCATGCTCATCCCTTGAAGCTTTATTCTTGGGATGGGTGACCAGACAGGATGAGTGGTGTAGATGTTGACATAAAGCATGCATGAGATTAAAACATTTGCATAATGGAACATCACATGCAAGTTATTTGAACTTTTCATTGAAATTTCCAAAGAAAGGTACAAAAGATTTATTTTTAGAGCCCTTCCTAGGTTTGGGTTTCTTATTACAGAATTCCCTAACTGTTCTAGGCTGTTTGTGAAAAGACTTTTTAGACTTCTTCTGTTGACCTTCTTTCTTTTTGGGTTACCTGCTTTCACTATCACAGAAGCATTGTTAATTTGTGTCCAATTTTTCTTTTGTTGCCAAGTGAACTTGGGTTTGTGAGTCTCAGGAGTGGAACTTTGATTCACTTTTGCCTTTTCTTTCTCTCCTTTCAAGTTGAAGAGAGGTTTTGACATTTAAACACAGATCAATAGAGTCAGGGCAAATTATCATGCCTGTTGATTTTCTTCTAAGGGCAATGGTTGTCAGTGGAAGCTTCACAATTTCACTTCCAGGAGACTTGCAGGAAATAACGTTTAACTCTGAAGAGGTTTCATGTTTAGAGGCATCATCATTTCCTCTGAAATACTTTCTGTTTCAGATTTTAAACTAAGAAAATCTATTTTCGTTAAAATAGGAGTTGAATTTGAAAGAGAAATTTCTTGAACAGTACTTGAATATACTTCAACGGATAGATTCACAGAGAGTCTCATCAAGAAATGTTTCAGATAGAAGAGAGTTACTGGCAGAGGCTTATGTCAGATGTCAAGGAAAAAACTCAGATGCCTCTGAAGATGACTTCTTTTCAAAAGGCGGAACTATGCATACAAAAGCACATTGAGCTTGAGTTTCACGCTGCAAACTTAAAGATTCCTATTTGTTTCTAACCCATGTATTTCCTTGGAATGGAATCCTTCATTTCAGAAGGTGAGGACTTAATATAGTCTTCATGTGATACATTTGTCATAACTTAAGGTTTCTTTGAATTTGAATTATTTGAGGTTCTTCTTTTCATGAAAGGTGAAGTTAAGTTTGAAAATTTATTTTTCACAGCCTTTGAAGAGCAAAAAGTATTTTGCAAATATTTGTTGGTTTTGAAACCTGGTTTGTTGTCAAATTCAGAATAGCCAAGTCCTCTAATGTCCATGTTAACTCTTATCCTAGCAAACACAATTTGTGCATCTTGAAACTTTTTTTGAGTTCTCTATCAAGAAGATCTTGATGTAAAAATTATCTTACATTTTGGAATTTTTTTTGGCAGAAATAACATCACATTTCTTATGTTCCATCATCTTTAACTCGTTTACCCTGTTTTTTAGCTCTTTTTCAAGCTTGAAAATCTTTTCTTTTGAAGATCTTTCAACAATAAAAAGATCCTTTTGTGGCTTTTCAAAAATTTTGAAAAATCTTTCCTTTTCTTCTATGAGGAGATTTACTTCTCTTTCGTAGAAGACAAGTTTTGCTTTAAGTTCAGTGCATTGTGAGTGACATGCTTCAAAGTTATCAATGATTTCATCAAAAAGTTCACATGACTTAGGGAAATTTGAGTCAGGAGTGGATACATCAGAGGCTTTGTCATCATGTGAGTCAGAATCCAACTTTGCCATTCCATAGAAGACATTCTTCTGTGATTCTTCCTCTAAAGCAAGAAGACCCTTATGTGGCTCATCTTCTGAGGATTCATTAGTCACCAAGTCACTATTTTCTGCCATCAGAGACTTCTAACCATAGAATTCTGCTTTCTTCTTGAAGTAGGCAGCATCTCTGACAGGATTTTGTGGTTTCGGTACTGAGGACCAACATTCAGAGGAAAAGTGACCAGGCTTGCCACATTTGTAGTGTAACAACCCAGAACACCCAACATACAATAATAAAAATAACCCAGTGATCTAACGCAACGGAAGGTAAATTTTATAATAATCTGGCATATCGCCTAAACAAGGTCCTCAAATTTAAAATTTAGGCTAGTGGAACATCCATCCACAGCTGAGATAATATAACCTAACTGGCTCTCTAAGGCCTAGAAGGATTACCACTCTAGACATTCACCTTCTCTTTTCCTAGGGCCCGTGCTTTTCCTGAAAATGTTTTAGGATTTGAAATAACGAGGGTTAGACCATACGGCCTACTGAGTTCCTCTTAGCGAGTGGTAACACAATTGATATAATAATCAAAACAATCATCGAACATAAAAATAGTATTGCACAGTGAGCGTGGACACAGGCCCATCCGGTCATCAGAAGTTATAATAATGGGCCCATCCGGTCACCCTAGGATACACAAAACAGATTCGTGTTCCTTCCATCTCAAATTTCCGGGAAAATATAATTGTCCCCAAGTACGTCACGCTCACTTGCAATACGCCATTCAAGCATGCTTAAATACATGAACAACGATCATTTAACAGATATACAGATAAACCTTAAAGAAACATTTTCAGTTTGATTAAAAGAGTTTTAGCAAGGGAACTCACCTGAATCTAGT
>LUCG01186172.1:0-10409 GCA_001633085.1 Carthamus tinctorius | reverse complement strand
AAATAATAAATATCTCTGTTTTTAACTAGCGGACACGTGTCATCAATCATGGATACCAAAATCGGTTCTCTGGACGTCGCCCCCGTCCCAAACGGCGACGTTTGCTGTCCTCCGGGCCACGGTGGTGTTTCCGCCGTCCAGACCTCCACCATCGCTTTCAACTCCTCGGATGCCACTCTCGGCCGACACCTCGCTCGCCGCCTTGTCGAGATCGGCGTCTCCGATGTCTTCTCTGTGCCCGGCGACTTCAACCTCACTCTGCTCGATCACCTCCTTGCTGAGCCAGGGCTTAACCTGGTCGGCTGCTGCAACGAGCTCAACGCCGGATACGCAGCCGACGGCTACGCTCGGTCACGCGGCGTGGGAGCCTGCGCTGTTACGTTCACCGTCGGCGGTCTTAGCGTAATCAACGCTATTGCTGGTGCTTACAGCGAGAATCTGCCGCTGATATGTATAGTCGGTGGACCCAATTCGAACGATTATGGTACTAATAGGATCCTTCATCATACCATCGGATTGCCTGATTTCAGCCAAGAGCTTCATTGCTTCCAGTCCGTAACTTGCTATCAGGTATGTATATATCATTCTTATCTAACCATGTCTAGCCATGGTAACGTAACATCCGGATGATATTCCTGACTATCCGGGTTTAAACGAGCATCTGGCGATATCCGGAAATTGACCCTTACCTTCCATCAAAGAAAGAAAAAAATAGGATCGATCAGACCCCGATAGGTAAATGATCAACTTTGCCACATAGTGATACCCTCGATTGGACGGCCTCGATTGATCGGTGCCCTTGTGAGCCCGGATAACCGGGGAATTTGTATGCCGTTCAAAAAGGAAAAAAATACACATTTCTTTAATTTTTTTTATCATAACTCCATCTGTAAAAGGGTAATCGCCTATGTATAGATTCGTAGTGATGATGATTTATTCTTATCGATTTGAAGTAACAAGCACTTTGGCGTTAGTTTTGGTCAATTTTATTATGATGATTGAGAACTCTATATAGTTTTGAGGAATCTGTGCTTTATCTGTTGATAGGTTGACTGTTTGTGGCTGAGATCTGTGGTAATTAATATCTGATGAGAATTAATGTGTTTCTAAGCTTTTTAGGATTTTGAATGTAGGCTGTGGTTAACAATTTGGAAGACGCACATGAACTGATCGATACTGCGATTTCAACTGCGTTGAAAGAAAGCAAGCCTGTTTATATCAGCATCAGTTGCAATTTGCCCGCAATTCCTCATCCTACTTTTAGTCGGGATCCAGTTCCATTTTCTCTCTCGCCCAAGTGAGTTGTCGATATACTTTAAATCTTTTAGACATGTTTCAAGCCTGATACGATTACCAAAGAAAGTCTAGCATAGTGGATGGAGCTAACATCCTTGTGTCTTCCTTGGATGGTATCCTTGGTTGGCCAAGGTTCGAACCCCGCGGGGGACGACTTCTGCGGTACCAAGCTCTTGGGCCGGTCCATAGGGCCGGTTCAGGGGCGAGTTCATGGGTCATTCCATAGGGCTGGTTCATGGGCGCGGGGATTAGTCGGTGCCTGTTTGGATCCGAATACCCCTAGAACGTGTGTGTGTGTGTTATCTACCATTAAAAAAAGCCTGATACGATTAAGTAGGAGTAATTAATTAGCATAAGAAATAAAACGGAACTTATTTATACAAATACAGTTTACTATTAAAAGCACACAAGTGATTATTGCATCCCCAAAATGAGAGTTAGGGGCCGTTTACCAAATGATCACCCGACTATGTGCTTACCAGCAAAACTGAACACTATTAGTTACTTACCGGGTAAGATTTTATTCCACAAAAGCAGTATCCTATGTACTAATTTACCCGGTAAGCTCTAATCGTGATAAGAGATGATTACCATCACTTACCGGGTAAGACTCTCGGTCCTTGCCTTTGCTCGTACTTGGTAAGATTCTTCGTCCTTGTCGTATGCATTCGGGAAAGGAATATGACTTGGAAAGCGCTTACCCGGGTAAGTGTTTGGTAAACGGCCCCTTAGGGGCTATTTACTAGCATAAGCGCTCACCAAGTTATTTTACCTTACCGGATAAATATGTGCAAGGGGACTAGCCTTACCCAGTAAGTGAAGGTCGCAGGTATACTGTTGCATACGACGACGCTATTTCTGTGTACTAAAATCTTACATGGTAAGTAAATGATATGTTAAATTTTACGAATAAACACTTATCCGGGTAAGCATGCATCCCTTTAAAAACACTTGAAACTTGTTCCCTATAATTCCACATTAAATTACACCGGCACACTGCAACCATTTTTTGTTAATTTGGAAAGACTTGCTCCCTAGCCTTACCCTATAATTCCTTAATTTCGTTTTTCCAAATGGTTCGGTACGAGAGAGCATGGACGGACCTTATGAAGGGTACACGGTGGCACGTGCCACCGTATTATTTGTCCGGCGCAGGGTAGATTTTTTTAGTTTTCTGAAGGTACAACCATATTGTTTTAGAGATTGGTAGTGTAATACTTTCGAAACTTCAAAGAGTGCACCAAAAAACCAAAAAAATTTCTTTCAAAATCAACAAAAAATCGAAAAATTCTCTCGAAATCAACTGAAAACCGATTTTTTTTCTCCAAACCAACCAACAACCGAAAAGTTCTCTTGGAATCAATAAAAAAGACCCAAAAAGTTATCTGGATTCAACAAAATAATCAAAAAAGTTCATTGAAATCAGCAAAAACATACTTAAAAGATCCCTCAGAACCAACCATAAAAGGGAAAAAAAGATCTTTTGAAATCAATTAAAAACTTAATATGGTGTCACCGTTTGAACCCATCAACCCTTGTTAAATTCTGCCCACATGATTAATCACAAATCTCTATGGTGTTATCAATGATATTGTAGGTTGAGTAACCAAATGGGTTTGGAAGTAGCTATTGAAGCAGCAGCAGAGTTCTTAAACAAAGCCGTGAAACCCGTGATGGTTGCCGGCCCTAAAATGCGCGTAGCCAAGGCCGGTGGTGCCTTTGTCGAATTGGCCGATTCATGCGGTTATGCTGTAGCCGTGATGCCATCCGCAAAAGGGATGGTTCCAGAGCACCATTCCCATTTCATCGGCACATACTGGGGTGCAGTAAGCACCGCTTTTTGTGCAGAAATTGTTGAATCTGCCGATGCTTACTTATTTGCTGGACCTATATTCAACGATTACAGCTCTGTGGGTTACTCTCTTCTTCTCAAGAAAGAGAAGGCAATAATCTTGCTGCCTGACCGAGTGGTGATCGGAAATGGACCAACTTTTGGTTGCGTGTTGATGAAGGATTTCTTGCAAGGTTTGGCGAAAAAGCTTAAGAAGAACACGACTGCCTATGAGAATTACCATCGGATCTATGTGCCAGATGGGACTCCTCTAAAATGCGAGCCTAAAGAGCCATTGCGTGTTAACGTTTTGTTTCAGCATATACAAAAAATGTTGTCGGGTGATACCGCTGTGATTGCTGAAACCGGGGACTCCTGGTTCAATTGCCAGAAGCTAAAATTGCCAGTAGGATGCGGGTAATCTTTTGCAATGCCAAAATTCACAAGTTCATTATTCTATGACTATATCGGGTTATTGATCAATCTTCAACAATTTGGTATGTTGTTAAGTTTGAATCTTGATCTTGTATATTGGTTGGTTTTACAGGTATGAGTTCCAGATGCAATACGGGTCGATTGGGTGGTCAGTTGGTGCAACACTTGGGTATGCACAAGCCGCAACCGACAAACGAGTGATTGCTTGCATTGGTGATGGCAGCTTTCAAGTATGTTTCATAACATTCAAATGAGAAGGAATTCTTTTTATATATATTGATGGCAAAAAGAGTGAACAACAATGGTGTCGGTTGGTTAATGCAGGTTACTGCTCAAGATGTGTCGACAATGCTGCGGTGTGGCCAGAACACGATCATTTTCCTGATAAACAATGGTGGTTACACTATCGAAGTAGAGATCCATGACGGGCCGTACAATGTGATCAAGAATTGGAACTACACTGCTCTCATTGATGCAATCAACAATGGTGAACACAAGTGCTGGACAAGCAAGGTGAGGTTTTTCCTACCTTCAACATCTTTTTTTTTTCTTTCAATTTATTTAAGAAACCTTCCATATCGTATTTAAGCATCTAACCATGTAACTCTTTCCCGATTTAACACGGTGAATGATTGTGTAAGAAGTTGAGGTTAACATGAGGAGCTAAGAAGTGGATTTGACCCGTTGATTACTTTTAAACTCATCCCCTCCCACGAATCGCCGCTTTAGAAGGAATTGATCCGATCTATCTCATCTTAATGTATATCCACTTCTCATCTAACGGTTGATAACAACTTCTTATGTTAACCTCAACTTCTCAGCGGAACTCACTCCGTTTAACGACATCACAAGTTTATTGCATCTCTAACAAACATTTTTAAGATAGAGAAAATGTAGATTTTAGGAATTTTATGCTACTTCTGTTTTCCACATTTTCTCTTAACCTTTTTCTAAATGGAAGTAGGAGGAAGAATATAAAATCCTCAAAATTTGAAGAATTTCCTAAAATTAAATGCTCAAGAGAGAGATTGTATTTTATTTTTTATTATTACCAATGATGCCATGAACCAATCATTATTTTATACGAAAATTGAAAATTTATTGGTATGATATACTTATAAAATATCTTAACATAACAATTAATGTTATAATTTTCAAAACAAAACGACTATTGGACTAATATAGATTTTAGGTTTTGATTTTCTACTATTCAGAAATTAAAGAGAATCACTTTAAAATGTTGTTGCGGTGGTTTATAGGAATGAAATGGATTGGATTTCATTTGAATTTGGGAGAATTTGGAATTCTGATTTTGTAGGATTTAGATTCCTATTATTTATATAAAAAATTACCAAAATATTATAAAAATAATTGAATTATCCTTTGCTTAACTTATTATTAAAAGACAATTGTTTTTAACATATTTTAACACATTTTTGTTAGAGGTAATCATTTGCGGGCTTGGGCCGGAGCTAATGTAATTTTTTTGTCCAACGGGTCTAATATAGAAAACCCAAGCCCATTTTACGGGATTATGGACTTGCCCACGGGCTAGCGTGCTTATTTTTTTACATTTAGTTATAAGTTACGTAAATCATTTAAATTATGCAAGTATTTTCGAACATAAAAGTAAGATGTAAGGAATATCAATTTACATAACGTATGAAAGAGTACTATAATATATGAATTATGAACATTTTCTTTTGAATGATTTATAAAAATACATTAAATTATTTAACCCAAAGTTACTTCTTAATCCTTTCTAATAAAAGCCATTAAATTATCATTATATACAAAATTTGATCAACTATAAAAATATAACGGCCCAGGCGAGCTTGCCCGAATTCTTTTTTTCATTGCTCAAACCCGTCCATTTTTTCGACAATGATTGTCCAAACCCGCTTTTCTTACGGGCCGAGCGGACCGGGTTTTAGTGGGCCATACCGTCCATAAACAACTCTAATTTTTATATACAAATCCTCTGAAATCACTTGAAATCCTAGCCACGTCTTTGGGATTTCAAAATCGTTTGAGGGATAAGGAATCCTAGGATTCCAAATCCGAACAATCCTGAAAACCAAATGTGGGATTGGAATGGATTTGAGATCCAAATTCCATAAATTCCATTCCATTCCTGCGAACCAAACCGGGCCTAAAGGCCGGTTTGGTTTGCCGGAATGGAATGATAGGGATTTGGATTTCACGTAGGGATTTGGATTTGGAATCCTTTCGTTTGTTTGGTTTGAATGATTTGGAATGGATTTGAATTCTCGTGATTTATTTAAAGAATTATTAAAAATTATAAAAAATATAAAAATAATTAAATTGTTTTTTATTTAATTGATTATTAAAAACAAAGGTTTTAACATATTTTAAAGCATTGTTATATACAAAGCACTCGAAATCCTAGCCTCCTCCTTGGGATTTCAAAATCTTATGTATGAGGGATTTCAAATCCAGGCAATCCGGCAAACCAAACACATGATTGGAATGGATTTGAAATCCAAATCCCTCCAAATTCATTCCATTCCCGCAAACCGAACGGGACCTAGAGGGTATTCTACCCTCTTCAAAGAGACCTTATCTATTTGTAAGGGTATAGTGTGTTGTTTGGTTTTATAAATACTCATGTATGTAATATGCAGGTGTTTTGTGAAGAGGAGCTTGTTGAAGCAATTGATACCGCAACCGGAGCAAAGAAGGATAGTTTGTGCTTCATCGAAGTGATTGTTCACAAAGATGATACCAGCAAAGAATTGCTTGAATGGGGTTCAAGAGTCTCAGCTGCCAATAGCCGTCCACCGAACCCACAGTAAAAAAAGTTTCACTGCCATGAGAGTATGTTTTTCGATCGATGTTTTTCTAGGCAACTTATGGGAAAAGAAAATTACCAAGGTTTATGTACGTTTGGTCTGTAAAATCTATAATATATGTGGGTAACGAATGTATGTATATATTTCAAACTTCCATATTGTTGTGTTTATTAGCATTCGTGTTAAGATTTCATAAGAATTCCTTATTTGTACACCAAGATATTTTATCTTTGGTTTATTTGCTTTTTATGTTTCAAATTGTGGAAAACTTCATTCATCTTCTTAGAAAACGTTTTCAGAATATGGCGTTGAGCGTTGAGTTTTTATATGAACATTTTAGAAAACGTGTTTGATTGAAATGGTGGAGTTTTCATTTGTTAGTTTAGAAAATTAGAGAGTCCATTTAAATTTTTTTGGAAAACCACTAAAATCAGCTTTTTAATTTACATAAAAGTTACAAGAAAATTTTGAAAACCGAATGAACCAAACATGTTTTCTAAATTTTCATTTACTTGGAAACTAGAAAATTTTCCACAACCAAAACACACCTTCAATAACCAAGCCAATAGGGATGGCGAAAAAGTAGAAACTGACGATGAAAACCGAAAACCAAACTTTTCGTGTCAGGTTTAGGGATCTCTAAAATGGGGATGGGGCGGGGATTGGGGAAAATTTCGGGGAGGTTATCAAGGACCATTGGCCGGGCCGACCCGATAATATATATATAAGCAATAAAAAATTTATATGTATATATAAATATATTGTCAAATTTCTTAGGCCCATCTGATTCTACCAGCTCTTGCATGCTTTTGATCTGGTATGATTTAGTAAATAAAGGTATATAGAGGTTTGTGGTGGAACAAATTAACTTTGAAGACGATCAAAATTGGCTTTTTCATACCTAATTTCAAAAATTTTCTACATTATCATTCACCACAGTGCACATATATTACACAAAGAAATGACCCCCTATATGCACATCAACAAACAGGATGATTTGTACAAACTAAAATCTTCAATATCTAATAATCAATGGAAATACATACTTCTGGAAGTTAACTGTGACATTTAACGGAAATACATACTTTCGGAATCGGGTCGGTTTCAGGAAGCGGTTTTTTTATTGGTTTCGGAGACGGAGATACCACTCCCCGGCCCGAACCCGCCCTGATGTCATTCCTACAGTACAAGCCCAAATTTATTAGACCTAGTTTGGTTATTATTTAAACATGGTAACCGAAATTTGAGTTTCAATGTTTAGTGAGGCCTTCTTTATCAGAAATTTGGTTTAGAAGGGTTATGAATGTCTACACGTTACTTACGTTTCATGATACTCTAATATAATTAGAATAATCGATGATGGTTTATCCAGTGTACTTGAAATCATTAGGCCATCCACAGCCCGGGCGTGGTACCCTCGGTACCAGCCCTTTGCAGCTAGTAACACCGCCGAGGGTGGATCGGTGGCGTGCTCCCTGTCTCAAGCTTCGATTCGACAGGTGGACCGTCCAAAACGGACCCCCGGAGCGAAAGTTATGCCCTTCTGAAGCCGGACCTGTTTGTTCCCCGATCACGGGCCTCTAAAAACTTTAAGGCCCTCTCCTCCACGACTTCGCCCGCATCAAATAGTTAATTACATGAGAGATTATGAAACCAATCGTGAAGTATTTGGGTCACATTCCCTATCGTTAAAATATAATCATGATAAACTTTGATATGGTTATCCTTATTTGATTAATTGAACTATGTGCATTGTGTGGTTTTAAGTTAATTAATTTTTGTTCTTTTCAAACCCTTGGTGTGGGTCCCCATCATTATTATTATTATAAAGAGAACAAAAGGTTTTTGAGTACTCGATGTATCATGGTTGAAATTCAAGTTTAAACATTTTAAGTTCAAAATTTATGATACAAGATTATTTTCAATAATTTTGATATATATTTTTTCTAAAAACCAGATACATATTCGTGCATGTTGTGGTGTGAAACATCTCGAATCTAAAATCGAAAACTTAAAACAATAATCTTGTTTCATGTTTAACTTTGTTTTCCATCATATGATGCAAATTTTATTATGTTTTTTAAGTGCATGTCGGTTGCATAAAATTTAAGTCAGTATTGACAATTAATCAAAAAAATTGAAAAAAATTCGTTCAATAATCAGCTCTTCAAACCGACAACATTTGAACTCATTTTAAAGGTTTTGATTAAAGGATTATAATAGTATGATTTGTAAAAAAACATATTTAAATGTATTTTTAATTAATGCAAGACTATGTATGCTAATATGATAAGAACGTGAAACAAAATAAATGAAAAAAGAAGGAATAAGAAGTAAATTAAATAATTAATTATAAAATATATAATGTAATTTAAAAGTAAATAATAACTATATATTTTAATTATCATTTTGAGCGTCATGTTTTGAAGCTTTTAAACTTATATATGATATATAGATTTGTATCTCTTAAAAATTCAAGAAATCAATCGTAAATAGATTTTTGACTAAATTTCAAGATTGGTCCCTATGGTTTACATAAAATTGTATTTGCATCCGTAAATCAATAAAAAGCATCTTTGTGGTTTACAATTTTATGTCTTTGGTCCCTTTACCCTAACATCATTAGCTGATTCTAACCACGTAATCTAATCTAGTTACAAGCATAGGATTTAATAGATTAGATAGAGACCATTCGTAGTCGATGATCGACGACGATCATTCAAACTAGATTAAGCAAACTCGTAACACTAAAATTAATTAGATGCCCAATCAATTAAAGTATATTCTGCTACTAAAACATAATTGAGAACAATTACACATTTATATCTCTATATAGCAAGTCACAATTAGGCTAGAAGATTCAAGGGTACCAACTTAAACAAATAACCCAACCATGATAACATGATTAAATCGAAGTTTGCATAAATAGAAATCGAATGATATGAGAAACTTCAACAAATCTCAACACAATCCGAGTCAAATGATTATAAACTTATTGGTCAATTCAAAAAGATTAAAAACGAAATTAAAATTAAACCTACCCTATAATGTTTGTGACTCAGAGAAAAACACAAAGAACAGGAAGATTTTAGCTATGAAGCTTATTTATTGAATAACCAAAGTGAGGCTTAAATAGCCAAACAAGATAGAGAAAAGCAACAGATTATCCATGATCTACAGCAAGAATCATGGCAAAAATAAAGGAAGACTGAAACAGAAAAGTAACTAACTACCCCTACAAATATGTTATTCAAAGCTAAGCTAGACTATTTGACTTAGTCAGAAAGTAATCTACGACTAAAAAACCCTCCCTTAAACTGAACTATGTTGCAGCTAGTCAGTTTAACTTCGGAAACGACACATCTTCAGCATAGTGCATTCCTAGCAGCTCCCTTAACTTCAAGAAGGCATCCAACTTCAAAGGCTTAGTCATAATATCGGCAATCTGATCTTTGGAGCCATAATGTACCAAGTCCACATATCCATCTTTGCTCAAGTCTCGGAGAAAGTGAAAACGCACGTCTATGTGTTTGCTCCTTCCATGCATGACAGGGTTTTTGGAAAGCTTTATCGTGGAGCTGTTATCACAGTAAATGACACATTTCTACTGATTAACACCGAGCCTTCCAACAATCCTTAGCATCCATATACTTTGACAGGCACAAGCAGCAGCTGAAATAAACTCAGCTTCAGTAGTGGAAAGGGTCACTACTGGTTGTTTCTTTGAACTCCAAGCTACTGCTCCAGAACTTAACTTAAACACATAGCCCGAGGTGCTTTTGCGGTCTTCTATGTCTCCTGCATAATCACTATCAGAAAAAGCAACCAGTTGTTCGTCTCCTCCGGTCTTATAGAATACTCCTAGTTCAGTTGTTCCCTTCAGGTACCGGAGAACTCTCTTCGCGGCTGCTTGGTGTAGCTCTGTAGGAGATTTCATGTAGCGGCTTATAAGACTTACTGCGTACATGAGATCAGGCCTTGTTGCTGTCAGGTACATGAGGCAGCCCACGATCTGTTTGAACACAGTAGAGTCA
>LUCG01186149.1:0-12939 GCA_001633085.1 Carthamus tinctorius | reverse complement strand
GTGTCATTTTGGATGTTTGTTTATGTGTGTCTTTCATTGCCTTGTTATAGGTGCTTGATATACTCTCGTATGGTGTGTCAATACCGGTATTTGTGACGTTGATCAAGGTGAGTACATTAACCCTTTATATGTGGCTACATGTACTGATTACGTGGATACGTGTTGTGGATAAAATGAGACTAGCTTGCATGTTTGGCCGTGCCCATTGTAGTGGTGGCGGCCACCGTAGGTATCGGTGGTGTGGTAGCCTGGTACCAGAGACTATGGTCCTTAATGGTAGAGAGCCGTAAAGACATTTATGTGTTGCATGACTAGTTCTCACTTACGTATGTGATTTTGGTGATATGTGGTTTATGTATATTGTGGTTTGTGCTCACTAAGCGTAAGCTTACCCGTCTGTGGTTTATCTTTTTAGTCGCAGGTTCCTCTGGGAAAGATAAGGGAAAAGGACCCGCTTGATACTCCGATGCGGCCGAAGCTCAGCTCTGTTTTAATGATGAAAGCATTTTTTTTGTTACATGGGATTTACATTCAGTCTCTTTGAATCAAATTTTATACTTTGATGGTTGGACCTCATTTTGAGGATTGTTATGAATTAGATGTTCGAGTTTCTATTTGAGACGTTATAAAATTTTAAAGTTTTAACCTTTTAGTACTAACTCCGCTGCCAAGGTTACTCTTACTTAGCTTTCGTTTATTTTCGTTAAATGCTGGAAATCAGTTTTCAGTTGTTACACTTTTGATTTTTCATCACTGGCTTCATATTTAAACTTCTTTTTATGCCGGGTGTTTCTTTTTTGACTTTTTCTGACTCCTTCTGATTTTTTCTAGGGTTTATTTCACGAAAGTGTATCCAACTTGTCACGAAAAGTTATTGTATATACTGTATTTCCATTTGTTTAATTTAGGTACCAAAACTATCAAAACCTAACATTTAATGTATTTCGTGACAAGTTGGATACACTTTCGTGACAAATTGGATACATTAAAATGATAGTTTTTGATAAAGTTGGAAACATACAATGACCATTTCTTAAACTTTAATACACTAAATGGAACAAATGGAAGTACAATACATACAATAACTTTTCGTGACAAGTTGGATACATTTTCGTGAAGTAAACCCTTTTTTCTTTCTTTTTGGCCAATCTTTCTTTTCTTCTTTGATGGTTCCTTACTTCTTTGTCCTTTTTCTTTGCCAGATACCCTGAATAAATCATGAATTGAAAAGTTCTTGAATTTAAGTCACGACCAAAAGATAGATAAAAACAAAAGTTTAATGGGTATATAACTTATAGGTGAAGGATAAAAAGACTTTAGGCTCAAAATTGGTTTCAAGAGGTTTAGGTGTTAAAATTGAACATTTTCAAATTTTTTTTTACAAATTACCATGTATGAACAAGTTCATAGAACTTATTATATATAGGGTTAGTTTCAAATGAAAACTCATTTTTCATTATAAACGTGAGGACAGTGAAGAGCATGTCACGTGACATATTCATTCTGAATAATCATGTATTATTCGGAATGAATAACACAACATTCAATGTTATTGAGAGTGAATAATATAAATGTTGTATTATTAATTTTAAATAATATTAAATGTTGTGTTATTTATTTTATTTGAGTTCTCCTCCAAACTTTGGTATATGTATTTAAAATAAAATATAAAAAATGCTAAAAAATAAAGCGAGTACGGGGGGGAGTTGCTGCTCGTCTCTCTCACACACACACTGTGGAATTCCTTTCGACGGGGACATTCCACGCACACTGCTACTCCTACTCTTACTCTGACTTCACCTTCAAATTCATCTCCCAAAATAACTAGGGTTTTCTTCACGCCAACATGAACACAATTGATTCCGTTTCCTCTGCGTGGAATCCTGAGGACGACCTCTTGCTAAAGAATTCACTCGAGGTTCTAAGTTTATTTACTCGGTTATCGCTTTTTATCCTGACAATTTGTACTCCAATCGTGTTGTTAGCCGTCAATTATTATGCATCATTGTTCCATGATTTTCTGGTATTATTGTTTACGAGCTTAGGAATTTTCAAGCGCATTGAATTACTGATTACTACATCTGAATTTGTTTAATATCCATTTATGTTGCCTAACGAAAAATTCAAGTGTAACTACGAATGCCATTTTATCTGGTATATATACACGTAAAATGCACTAACAGTCATGATTGATCAAATAGGTGTTTCAGCAATTATAGGCGAAGGCTGATAGTTGTTGACCCAAGTGATAACTGTAACCGTGAGAATTATGAAAAGTTGATACATCTAAATTGATGGTTGTCCATTTGCATGACTGACTAGTCAAGATGTATTAATTTAATCAATTGAATAGTAGAGTAGAATGAGATAAGGAATACATGCCATGTCCTTGACAGTATGCTTTTGTATGTTGACTGCAACGGAAGATTCAAAATCATAGATTGTTTGTTTTTAAGTAGAAGCTCATGTGATGAAAAATGGTAGTATCTTGTATGGGTTTTATGACTTTGGTGAATGGCAGATATTTGATGACAGGAATTTATTTACATTGATGCAATATCTTTCTGTTGATCATGATGTATTTGGTGAGTGAGAGATGTTTATGAACATTTTACCTCTAATACCAGCATACTGACAGACATGTGGATAATTGTTGACCAATTTGTTAGTCCGGTTAGGGGGGGGGGGAAGTAAGTGGTTAGCAAGACTGAGAGTCCGAGACTATAAATAAGAATATAGGTTGGTTGTAGAGACATGCAATTTTGGATGGTCATTGCTGCAAATTTTGCTTAATCGGATTAGATTTTGACAATGAATGTCATATTTACCAAATTTGTCTCAAGTCCTTCACTTTTTAAACTTCTTGACAAGTTTTATAAAGTACTAAGGTTATCCCCAAACCTTTTACGAACACTTTAAATACTATCTGGAAACAACTACACTACTTCTCGGCTAAGCAGTTAATGCGGTCGGTAGCGGAAATAGCGGCCCGGACGTTGATTTGAAATAACGAGATCCAAGACTTGTAGTAGGAGTCACTTCGGCTCCCTCATACATATAGGGATCATGTCATAAAAAAAAGAATGTTATAGTGGTAAAATAAACTATAGTCATAAAATAATTACGAATATATAATTATAATTATATATATATATACCACACAAGCAACATAGTCTAATATATATCAGGTCAAATAGTCAAATAGTTGAGAAAAATCGAACAGCAAGATTAGTTGGATTGTTTTGTTGGAATTGATAATTGTAACCGAGAGTAGAGAGCGATCAGAGTTGAGAGAGAGGCTGAGATTAGTCGATCGATCAGTTGAGAGAGCTGAGAGTTGAAAATAGATGACCTAATTCAAGTATTATTTTTTGTAGTCCAAAATCCCATACCAACAGCCCAAGTTATTTTTTTTTAAGTTTAGTCCCAGAAAAAGAAGGTCCAACGAAATAACGTTATAGCAGATCGATATTTTGAAGCAAAATAGTGGCAAATATCGGTAATATCGGCCGCTATTTGCACTGCTATTTTGCTGAGGACCGATATACGCTATAGCCCCGCTATATCGTGATATTGACTACCCAGCTTCTTGGGTGGAGGAAAGGTCTGTATACATTCCCTGGACCCTACTTTCGAGCGTGATATATTGGGTTGGATTGGTTTATCCCAGCAATATGTAAGGGTATTACTTATACTAAGACTTCTTTTCAAACATATTTCATGCTTTTATGAAACTGCTAGTTTATGTCTGAGTCCGTGTCTGTTTGTGCTCCAGTCCTTGTAGGCAGCTTCATTCTCACACGTCTATTTTCTTCTAAATCTCGTAACCGACATGGGCATGGTTCAGAAGTGTTTTAATGTAGTTAGGCTTCCCTTGCTCCATGCATGCTGCACTACACTAAAAGAGTGTTTAAATTCCTAATCCCGTCTTTGGCCTAGAGTCTGACGAGTACATTGCGTCATTATGATCAATCATACTAGTGGTCTCTTACCTTTCTCTAGATCAGTTACTGTATAAAAAGAGTACACAAGGATGCAAAGTTATTGTTTTATTATTTAGTATCCAGCTGTTCCTATTCCTTGTCCGTGAATGCATATTTACTGGGTGGTAGGTGAAATTGTTTGTGGCAAAGGAGATTTCCTGGAATTTTTATTAGACCTTTGTGTGTCTCATAGACCGCGGCTAATGAGTATTAGTTGGAAGAAACAGTAGGAAGAAGTTATGGGTGCATTTACTGGTGCTAGTTGACACGTGTCATTATGAGACTTTAATTGTATATTATAATCTTCTAGTGTAGTTTTTCTGTTTCGTTTCACAAGTGGGCCTTGTTTTGCAGGCTGGGGCTTCTCTGGAAGCACTTGCTAAAGGGGCAGTAAAATTTTCTCGTGGTTTTACATTACGTGAACTACGAGATAGGTGGCATTCCCTTCTTTATGATGCAGTCGTTTCAGCTCGAGCTTCAGCTCTCATGGTTAAGTTTCAACAATCCAGTTCTAATTTTTTATCAAGGCTTTGTAGATTAGACAATTTGAAAGGAAGCGAAAAGGCTCCTGAGAAGAGAAAAGGAGGGAGCATCCGCAGACAATATTACACCATGAGAAAGAGGAGAAAAAATGAAAATTTTAACTCTCCGGATCTAGGTTTCTTTGAAAATTGCAATAATCATAATCACAGCATGCAGGGTCATAATTTTCAAGACCATATTACACTCGATCATGAGGCTCAGGTTGGAGATGCGGCGTTTGGTGAATGTTTTGCAAACAATTTGGGTATTGAGGAAAGAGACCTTGAGATCCTGCGTATGGCTTTTCTGGAGTCAACAGGGAGCATTGCTACTACTGTTGTTGTTGATAAATCGCCTGACGCCTTTCATAATGAAAGATGCCACAATTCAGTTGAAAATGATCATTTAAATGGATTCATGAGGGAAGATGGATTAAACAAGTTAACTGATGATGTTCGTCCTTTGTTGAATAGTGATCTGATGGGTTCCCTTGATCTGGATATTGAGCCGAAAAATGACACCCACGTTCATAAAGGTGACTCAGATAACTTCGTGAAATGCATGGGTAATGAGGAACTACACCAATCACAGACTCTTACCATTGGCGAAACTTTTGAAGCTGATGCAAAGGCAAATCTAGTGTCCACCTATGATTCAATGAACGAGTGCAACCAGATTATTTGTTCCGAATCTGGAGGAAAACATCATTTCAGCTCCCCTGGTTCAGATGGTAGTGCTTCGTTTCACTCGATGGGATTTTCGTCTCCCTTACCTAGGATGCCTCTATGGAGGACAATGGAAGATGTCTCTGCACCTGATATGCCGCTAGTTGATGAGAACAATGTTGAAAGTAATCTGGTCACAGAAAAATTAGCACCCCGTGAGGAGGGCAATATCATAAGAGAGAATTCACCAGGGTATGATGCTGCCCAGTCGATGTCCCTTTTCGGAGATAAACTTGATGGTACTGATTATATTAATTATAGTGTTGTTCCAGAGGGTGAATATACAGATCTTCCAGATTCACTTTTGAACTTCTCAAATGAGGATGATGTTCTGTACATGCATGTAGATGCAAAAGACACGATGGATGATATTCCTGGTTCACAATTGCTGGATTCTTCAAAAATTGTTCCAGAAGATGTATTGTGCAATGCTGATGCTACCACATTGTTAGTTGCCCGTGCTAGTATTGCAACTCCTAGCATTCAATGTCATGAAGAATCAAAAGATTCCTCATTCCATGATCAGCCAGATGCTCGCCATTCGGTGATTCATGTACCGTCAACATCAATACCACATCCCGACTCTCTTCAGCTTACTGAAGGGAAATTTATTTGCACTTTGAACACAGAAGACCCAGAAATACCATGCAATGATGATATTTTCTTGCTGATTCACCCATCTTCATCGTTTGCTCCTTCCATTAGACCCCAAATTTCTACAGATTCTATCGACCCACTATCCTCCTCTGGCGATGAAAAGGGCGATGAACAGGGACTAAGTGCAGGGAAAGACCTAGCACCATCTTTTACTCGATCACAGATGGCCGGCCCAACTTTAGCATCAGAATTTAGAAATCCTGGTCTATCTCGTTCTACACAAAGAGTGCTAGCAGAAGATGTCAGTAAATTTGAATTTTGGTTATCTGATTTTTGATTTCATGTTACTAAATATACACTGGCAATTTAAGACTCTGTCTCAAATATTGAACTATTATAATTTTCATTAGTTAGCTAGTTTTGTTTGATTGTTGTATCATTTTTAAACTATATAGCCTGATATGATGTAGCTGAAGCTTTCTGTTAAATGGAAACAGGGTATATACACCTCGACAGCGTGTAAGGAAATGTCGTCAGGTGCAGAAGTTGGATCTCTCAAAATGATTGATCCGGAAGCAATGGATAATCCTTCTATATCAGACCATGACAACTCTGATTGTGATAGTGACATACCTCACTTTTCTGATATTGAAGCTATGGTAAACTTTATTATCAAGTTGTTTATGTTTACGCCTTTTGAGTTCCTTTCTCGTATGTTAATACTTGATGTATTCTTTCAGATACTTGAAATGGACTTGGCATATTCTGAGGAGTCATGCATTACAAGTGAAGGTAATGCACTTGGTATTTTACACGACTTATGATCAACATTTTGTATTGACGAATCCCTCATTTTTATTGTTGGCCAAAAAAACTAGGCATACATTTGTTAATGGTGAGAGCTGGTTGGTTTGTACCCTCGATGTGAATTTCAGTACAATCGTAAGTTATAATAAATGGTTGATGATTTTGGTCACCTTTATTAGGCCTACAAATTTCTAACTTACTTGACGACAACATAATTGTTAGTGATAAATAATTGGACTGGGTAGAAATCTTTTCCTACAGTCTCGTAGATTTAAACAGACATGTCCAATCAATGGTGTAACCTCCTTGTTATTGACTTTAATAATTGTTGTTTTTTCTGCAGTTGCAAGAAATCAATATAACCATTCTAAAAGGATGATCATTAGACTGGAACAGACTGCTCGTTCTTCATTGCAAAGAGCCATGTCATCTCTTGGAGCTTTTGCCATCTTTTACGGCCGGCATTTCAATTACTATATCAAGAAAATCGAGGTACATTTTTTTTCTCAACTAGGATGCAAAGTTCTTGATATATGTAAGGGACACTTAAGCTAATATAATCAACACGTACAAGTGAGATAGTAAGCCCTTCCATAGTGGAAGCCATTGTTTTATAAGTGCTTCACAACTCAATTATCTTTTTAGTGACCATGGAATGGAGAGTTCTTATTTATTGTACCCACATGCACACATATTGAGACAAACAAATACCTCACAGAGAAGTGGAATATGACGGAACAAAAATGAAGATTTTGTTGGTTATTATGTTAAATCACATTTTCCAGAAGATAGACTAGTTAAAAGAACACGACGAGCTAGCTTTTCCCAAATTGTAACTAAAAGGTATTTTTGCTGTTGTGGGTGCTGATGTGGACAAGTTCAACAAGGTTGTCCACCATTCAAGATCCTCATCCTGGAGATTAAAATCATCACCGTCACACAAACCTTTTGACCCTTGATTTCTTCAGAGATTTGTCTTCATTGGTTCTTGTAAGCAGTGTTTCAACCATCTTGGTTGTCTTCCCTCACTGCCACTATCAGCAGTTGCCCAGCCCTTAACCGTGACCAAAATCAAAACGATACTTGGCTGTCATCACCGATTTCACATGGCTTTCTTCACCATATCTCCGCTGTCAGATGTCGAATGTCACCTTGTCCCTAAGTGACACTGTCTACACTCTCTGCGGCTCCAACGATTCCTCTGAATTTCACCCCGTTCACCCCTTCAAGGAGCATATTCAGCGAATGATATACTTGCTCTCTTGCAGTTCATTGGGTTTGGGATTTACCTTTGGGTTCCTGCCTTCCTGGTTATCCAATGGCTTTAGGCTAAAGCAAAGTACGAGGTAATTTGAAATTCCATTCTCTGCTATTCTTGGCTTTTGTTTCTGTGGTTTTATTCAATTTTGTGTGGTTCACATTTAATCAGAGTACTCCAGGTTATGGCTCTCTATGTTCAGTGCTATCAATAAGCTTTAATCTTGAGGCGTTTGTTTTTTTGTTGTAGATCCCTGTTATATCTTCTGCATATTGTTCAGTTGACTGTTTTGACTTGTGCAACCATCTCTCATTGAGGGTTGCTATCTTAAAGTCTTCTGTTTGGTTCCTATAAGTCACTTAGCCCCACCCTTGGTACCTCCCATTGATTTCTGATCCTTGGTAGCAGTAGTTTTCTGATATTCAGGGGTCTTAATCTTGCTTCATGAATATTTATCACCCCCTTTGTTGGTATAATTGATTTCTAGTGCATGGGTCAAAGGATATAGACTTCAAGGCTTGTTCTTTCAATTAATCTTTTAAATTATCAACTTTTCAAGTTTGTATTAGTTTGTATTCTCACTTGCGAACTTGTTGAGGTTCTGATCAACACGATTGTATTTTCCACCGAAAAGATCACTACTTATGTAGTTTTTAGCATCAGAATGACATCACATCAAATTAACTAAATAGTGAAATGGGGGTACTAAGATGTTATGAGTAACGAAGAAGTTCTGGAAGATGCATGTATAATAGGATGATGATAACCAGATTGGGTTAATCATCTACACCAGTTTGATTTATAACTATTCTGTTGAATTCTTCTAATGCATTTGACCCATTTGTTGAAATCTTGTTTTGGAAGTATAGCACACACACACACACACGGGGAAAATACTCATGCACACTCGTCACCTATGGTGAGGTTTGAACCCTTGAATCCTTGATCTCTTAGAAGGCTGAGCTATATGGGTAAACCAGATACCGCTGAGCCAATGATCCTTTGGTCATTAGTTGAAGTGCATGTAGCATATTCAATGTATATGCCCAATGCTCTGAAAGAGTGTCTTAGGATGGGACTATTTATGTCTTCTATCTATTTCCATGTTATTAGGGATTACATTTGGGGTTTACTATGTTATGACCCATCACTATACTCTATTTATTTATAGCAATGGAATATGCATTCTTTTCAAGAATACCTGCTGCATGCTTGATTGCCTGTTTTTTGGATGATGCAAAATGTCAACAAAAAAAAATCTGTATTCCAGGTTACAATCGGAAGATCAACAAATGACATTGATGTTGATATTGATCTACGGAAAGAAGGTCGTGCCAACATGATATCTAGGCGGCAGGTGACAATCTTTGAAAACTTTTAACCTCTACTGATTTCAACATGTTTGTTTCAAAGATTGTATGCTTTTTGTATTGGGTTTCATAGATAGATATCAACTTATTGTTTGTCTAAGTAGGCTACCATAAAGATGGAAGCTGATGGGTCATTCACTTTAAAAAATCTTGGAAAAAGTTCAATCTCAATGAATGGCAACTCGATAGCTCATGGGCAGGTGGCTGCCCTCACTTCAAGTTGCTTGATCGAGGTAAAAATTATTCATGCTGATCATTAACAATGCCTCCAATTTGTTAAGTTCTTTGGAATAAAGAAAGTACAATTTCCATGGGATAATCAAAATGTGAAGTTACATATTTTCAAGGAACAGGCGGAGTATTATAATTACAAAAAGGTGAATATTTTCAACATGTTGTTTCTCTCCAACTAAAACATGTAAAGGAACTATTATTTGATTATGCTGATGATATTGAAGCACAAGTAATAATACATGATGATGTTTTGAATTGGTAGATAAAAGGGATGTGCTTCATGTTTGAGATCAACGACAAATATGTGAGACGGTACTTGGATGACATTATCAAGAAAAGCCAAGGTAAGTGTAAAGCATTCGATTGGACGCCTGAGGGTGATGAACTCTGACACCAAAATACCATCTTAAGGTTGCCCTTTCTTTTCCAGGCTTCCTTTACTATATTTAGCCTTGTAAATCAGTCTCAATGCACACACTAGTCGGTCAGTATATATATGAATAGTCTATGTGTCCATATTTGCTTCTATATACGATGGTATCATCAAGTGGGAAAATTAACTTGTCTATAGAATGATGTGTCAATGGTCCAGATGCAGGGTTGGTAGGTGAAAGAATTGGGAAAGGTTTTAGAGTTTTAATTTGATACAGGTAGTCCTTTCAAATATTCTGATGTTCTTCCCTTGGTCCGTCTACTATCCAAGAACTGCTGGTGTATTCCTATATAGCTGCTATTCTGTTTAAATAACCATTTTATAGCGCTATTAATTTGCTACTATCCAAGACCTGCTGGTGTATTGCCATTCTGTTTAAAATTACCATTTTATGACTATTAATTAGTAGCATTTGTTAAATAAAATATAAGCCAGAATAAGAATATAGGAATACAGCAGCAGGGTCTCTTATGTACCAATTCACATTGTGCTTACTATCATCATCCAGCTTAATTCTTTTGTGACTTTGTTTCAACCATGCCTTCTTTTTCATTTTAATTTATACTTGTTATTTCAACTTTATAATCCTATTGTTTGATGAGGATAATAATAATAATAATAATAAAAAGAAATTGTTCCTTTTGATGAATTAATGTGTCGTGGAGTAGGGAGGGAGGGATCCTTTTTTATAAAGCGTTAATGGGTCCATCTGGTAATTTGATGCAAAAGTCATGATGATATTTATTATGAATGAAGAATGAAAACGGTGTCCATGCCTCTCTGTCTGCAAAAGTCCCACCCAATATACACTTGATTTTTGGGTCCATTATTCTGCAAAAGTCCACATTTCATATGTTAAATAAATATTTTTACTTATATCTTTCGCACATGTCAAAATTAAATCATGCTTTTTCTTTACACATTTTCAAAGTAGACCCAAAAGATTCTGTTTACCATGCTTATTGTATGGAAAAAAAATACGTAGTTATCAAGTAATATGAACTTTGGATGTTTGTTGAATATTGTGAAAGAAACCTTACATTTGTTCTTTGTTAGAATAGCATAATGGTTTAATAGAGCCTATATGGCTTATTATGTTAGGGGTTCGTTTACTAAATTTTCAATTATGTATGGATAAATTTGTCTGTCTAGGTAAATTTGTGTCTGGATATATTGATGGTGTTGCTTAGAGCATCTCCAACAGCATTGCTAAACTTTTTTCTAAAATAGAGAAAGCAAGCTAAAATCTCCAAAAACATTTTTTATCATCTTCAACAGCTTTGCTATTTTAGAGAATCAACCACTACTTATATTATTAAAATATTCAATATATTTTAGTATTTCAATAAAAAATTTAACCAACTTTTAAACAATTGGTGGAATGGATTAAAAAATAGTTTCTCTCTCCTCATATAGAGATTTTAGAGAAATCTCTCAATTTAAAGAAAACTCAAACTTTTTCTATTTTAGCAATCATTTTAGCAATGCTGTTGGAGTACTTTAGAAGAAAAAACCCCAGATTTTTCTATTTTAGCAATGCTGTTGGAGATGCTCTTACTTTTCTATCAAAATAAACAGTCTGAATGATTGAAGTGACCAAGTTACCCCTGAATATAAATCTGATAAGTTATAACAATCCAACAAAACCATATGAACTAATTACAACAAACCTAGATAAAGTTCAAGCAAAAAATCATCAATTGAATCAAATAATATGATGAAGATTTCTAAAAACCAACACATTCCAACATTATAAAAGCAAAAAAGGGTAAAATTAACCTTATTAGTGCCATGAATGAACCTGTGATGAGGAAGCTTTCCCCATGTGACGAACAGAAATCGGTGAATAGAAACAGAAGCAGAAATCGACGAACGGGGGAAGCTTTCCCCATGTGACGAACATAAATTGGTGAATAGAAACAGAAGCAGAAACCGACGAACGGGGGAAGCTTCCCCATGTGACGAACAGAAGCAAAAAAGGGTAAAATTAACCTTATTAGTGCCATGAATGAACCTGTGATGAGGAAGCTTTCCCCATGTGACGAACAGAAATCGGTGAATAGAAACAGAAGCAGAAATCGACGAACGGGGGAAGCTTTCCCCATGTGACGAACATAAATTGGTGAATAGAAACAGAAGCAGAAACCGACGAACGGGGGAAGCTTCCCCATGTGACGAACAGAAGCAAAAACAAAAATTGGCAACGAAGGTAACGAACCTGTGACGAACGGAGAGGCCAGTAACAAGCAGTAGGGGCAATGATGGGAAGTTGTGGCCGGCGAGGAGAGGGCGTGGACGGCAATACTCTTATCTAATGGGCTAGGGTAAAGAACATGAAAAGAGAAAGGGTATATTTGTCAAGATTATGTCTGTATGGAGACAAGTGGTCTCCTAGGGCTGTTTGAAAAGGCCATGTTCTGAGCAATTAAGTCATTAATAAACAACATTACACGTTTGCACGAATAAGCCAAAATACCCATTAAGCCCATTAAGTTGTTAGTAAACACACCCTTAGTCATACATGGCCGTGTTTTTCTGGCTTGTTCATTAAGCCGATAGATTAGTTGATCAACAAAAAAGATTGTACGACTTCAATCATTTGTTCAGTTCTTCATTTCATTTTTACCCTCTTCACTATTCACGTGTGTGGTTGATTGATTTGGTTTAGTCCATATGACCTTTCTTTTATAATTATTAAGCCATTTGGCTTTATGAATAAGCTAGAAATGAACAACCATACAACCAAATAGGGCATATAGGCTATTAAGCCTTGAATGTCCTATTTTTTTAATCGGTACTTTTTCAATAGATTCATTTAATAAGTAAGCATACATATCTATGTGTATGTGTGTGCGTGTGCGCGAGTGTGTAAGCATATACATAAGGTTGGGTTCCGATATTTTTTTAAAAGTGATCAATGATTTAAGCATATTTCTCACGTTTATTACCAAAAATGGTACTTGTTACATGATCCCATGCTTAGTGATATATATATATATATATATATATA
>LUCG01186141.1:0-27878 GCA_001633085.1 Carthamus tinctorius | reverse complement strand
CACACACACACACACACACACACACACATATATATATATATCTTCACAAACCATAGACTTTAGAAATCTTACCTGCAATACTTCGGTATTCTCTTCTGATGGTTCGTTTGCAGACATGTCTAACAAAGGGAACTCGTTAGGAGGTTGCAAAATATCTTCTTCGGATTCGATTCTGTGATGCGTAGGCAAAAGGTTTTCATATGTTTCTCCATGGACAACCTCCTCGGACTGTGCTTCACTATTTGATGAGACGCAGTGACCTCGTTCAACCTCATGACCCTGCCACTCACCAAGATTAGCCGATTCAAGTACAGTATCATATCATCATGTTCATCGAATATTGTGAACCATTGATCAATGGCATCAATAATTTACCTCCAATTCTTCAGGATCCGCCATCAATGGTTCTTCCATGGATCCATCTAACAAAGATGATTCCTCTCGTTGAGATTCAACTTCTTCCTGGTGAATGCCTTCGTTAGCATTCATATCCAATAGACCATCCTCTGTTTCAAAAAGGGGCTTATTTGGTAAAGACGTTGAAATGCTATCACCAGCCGATAGAGGTTCTTCATTATCCGGTACAATTTGGTTTTGAGCATCCCTAGTTTCAGGACTAGAATCTGTAGAATTCCACTTCACATCTGCAACAGAGCTTGATGCTTGATGTTGATCCTCCGCATGCTGAAAGCCTTTATCGTTATGCAGATGATCTAACTCGATCAAATTACTCTGAACAGTTAAAAGCATTAGGTGCCGTTAGGCCTGAAGTCTTATTTCATTTCTGGTTAATAAGAGGTGATGCTGAAGTCTGAAATCTGAATCAATAAGACTGTTTGTTTTTGTAACGTCTAAAGTCTGAAATTTGAATTAGTTGCATACAAATTTAAAGAGAGAGGAAATCAGAAAGAAAATAAACACAATTGTGGAAGACCACATTAATCAGATCTGTGAACTAGACCGGCGATTAAGAGGTGTTTAAGAAGGTAGGTTACCACTTCCTATTTCAGATGTATTTAAGACTTAAGAGGGTCTGAAATCTGAAAAAAAAAACGGTTTGGATGTAAAAAGGTCTGACCAATTTAGAACTAAGAGGTATTAAGAGGTTTTAGAAAGAAAAAAAAAACAAACAGCCCCTTAGTATCATCAGTATTCAGATCATATCTCAACATACCAAATATCTGAATATAAAATTCTCTTACATCTGTAATGCTCCTTGATTCAATCTTTTCTGCTGCATCCTGCTCTGATGGATCTACGAGCTCTGCATCGTTACTAGGGGAATCTGTCACAGTTTCTTGAGACTCTCTGCCAGAAACAGAACCGGTTCCCTCTGAATCTGGCAGCAGCTGACCCTTCTCAGATACGTCTGCTTGCAGATCAGTAGAAATCGAGGAAGACGAGAGGTTCTTTGTAACAGCTCGAGGACTCGAATCATATACAGGTTCCTTTGGCTGACTCTCTTCCACCAATAAACTTGTTACATCAATACCAGGTGTTTCTATCGAGTTACCACGTTCCACGAAGTAATAATCTGTTTCCGCAACTGACGTTGGCATCTCATCGTCGTCGTCTTTCTCGTTATATATTTGGTCACTCACTTCATATGATGACGATGATAAACTTGATGCACTACTCTGTAATCCTCGATCACCCAAATTCAAGTGAGTTGCATCTGAAACGAGCTCGACTGAAGACTCTGCATTCTCCGTTTCATGAAAATCCGATGCTAATTCTTGTCGATTCATCACATTCCCGACACTTGTTTCAGCCTCATCAAGTCCACCATCTTCTTTTTCAACTTGATAGGATTCCACATTGCCGTCATCTTGACTAACGTCGTCAGATACATGCTCATTTGCCATTGGGACGTGCTCACCCGTAGAAATTACCTCCAAATTCTCTCTTATCCCAGAAGGATATTCATGCTCGTTTATAGAAATCAGTTCCACTTCTTGAGAAACGTCGTCTTCGATAGGGTCCTTATTTTCGAGATCGCTAGCTGAAGAAACGGACTCTGTATCGGGTACAGAGCTCACCTTGGACTCACTGAGTTCGCTTATTTGTCTATGAAACGCAGAAGCAACCTGCTCGGGTACAAAGTACGGTGTTACCTGAATAACATCATCAGATGCATGTTCATCCTCTCTTTCAGCTGGTTCTAAAGAAAGCTCATCTTCGATATGGCCCTTATTTTCAAGATCACCAACCGAAGAAACGGACTCGGTATCCGTCACCTTAGAGTCACTAACTTCACTTAATTGTCTTTGAAACGAAGAAAAGCTTGACCCATCAGAAGCAATGCGTTCAGGTACAAAGTACGGTCTTAGCTTAGTTTCTTGCCTCTCGCTTCTTGAAGCCCCGAAAATCGAAGGACCTACATTGAAACTTTCATGCCTACGGAAAAACGGCTCCTTTGGTTGAACGGCTGCAAATTCTTGTTGGAAAGTGTCTCCCACCAAATCAGGTTTCTCTTCACTTGAGTCGTACGGGAGATCAAACGGATTCCTTCGTTTTAACATAACAGATGGAGCAGAACCAGGAACGTTGTCGTTGGAATCGTAATCAAAAGGGTTGTTTCTTGCGGTTGAAATCGGAGGAATGTTCCAAGGAAGATCGGCGCTTTCTAAGTCTATCAGATTCTTTTCGGCTTGCAACCTCATCGTTTTTCGTGCCCTTCGTCTCGCGATTAAATTCTCCAACCGCCGGTTCCGTTCCAGCTCCGACGTTCCCAAGTTCATCAGATTCTTTTGGTCGTCTTCCGTCCAAGTTATAACCGATTTGATCTCATCCTCTTTATCGTCGTGTTTCGATTCTTTATCCTCATCATCCCCGACTTCCAAACCTTCGTGGTTTTCGATACCACCATCATCGTCATCGTCATCATTAGACTCGCTACTGCTATCACTAGCATCGGTGCCATCACCTGACATCATGCGAGTCGGTTCACGGGTTTCCGATTCTTCAGCAAGAAGCGGATGGAGTTCATCGAGCATCGGAATGATGTCAGCCATTGATGCATCTGGTGAAGAGCTTTCAGCAACATCAGATCCCGAGTCCGATCCATCATCATCCTCAGAATCATCACCTTCCATCCGTTTCCACAACAAACCGGAATCCGAATTCAACGGATCAGCCGAACCCTCCCATAACTTATCGTCACTTTCCAACACGACATTTTCGTCCTCCGACTGCTTAAGTGAAGCGTAATCGCTTCTCAAAACAACATTTTCGTCCTCCGACTGCTTAAGTGGAGCGTAATCGCTTCCCAAAACAACATTTTCGTCCTCCGACTGCTTAACTGGAGCGTAATCCCTTCCCAAGACAACATTTTCGTCCTCCGACTGCTTAAGTGGAGCGTAATCCCTTCCCAAGACGACATTTTCGTCCTCCGACTGCTTAAGTGGAGCGTAATCCCTTCCCAAGACGACATTTTCGTCCTCCGACTGCTTAAGTGGAGCGTAATCCCTTCCCGAAACGACTTTCTCTACATCCAAATCAATCTCATTCTCTCCCTCTTCTCTCAAACCTTCCCCCCCAAATTGAATGTTTTCACACTTCTCTTCAGTCACGATCGCATTATCGTCAACCAAACCGACACGATGATCGTCATTAACACAAGTTTTCTCACCAAATGACTCAATCCTACTCCCATTAGTTTCCACAGAAGCAAAACTCACATCTCTCCCAACAATTTCAGTATGACTTAAAACCCTACTTTCCAGTTTCTGAATCTCATCTCTATCAGATTTCGATTCCTTTTCGATTTCAGGTAAGTTTGGCTGGCCAAAACTCAACAGAGTTCCAAGCAGAACAGCAGTGGACACAATTACAGGAGAAGCAGACACCAGAAGCGAAAACAACAAAGGAAACAATCGGTACATCAAAATCAAAAGCAAGCTCATACCGACTAGAAACGGATGCTTCACAACTGATCTGTAGCAGATCATAATCGAGCTGCTAACATACTTTCTGAACAATTCAGCCCCCATTTTTTACGAAAACTGCTTCACATATGCAGCAAACGAGATCAGGAAAAACAGAGGATGCAAATTGCAAAAACCTAAACAAACAGATGATGATGATGATGATGATGATGATGAGATTAGTTATTAGTAGTACCTTATGAGTGAAGAAAAAAGTAAGCTGAGAAGCGATTTGGAAGAAGATGATCAGATGAAGATTGTTGAAGAAGAACAAAGATATGGTGTGTGTGTGTGTCTGAATGAATTCAGCTTCCTTGTTTTGGGGATGGAATTATACAGCTATGTATGCGTAAGATCGATCAGTGTTGAAATGGAAAGGTCATGGAGGTGCGTGGGGCGGTGCTGGTGGTAAAAAAAGGACACTTTCCCAAATTCCTTGCTAATTCCATTTCCATGGCTTCCCTTTTTCTTTTTCACTAGAAACCACCATGACTTTGGTCCAATATTATCTTCAACTTGTGTATACATATAACTTCATAGCAAAAACACCGATAGTTTTGCTATGAATGTTTGGATATTTTTTTATCTTCACAACGATTCGTAATACAGTTTCAAGTATAAGATCTTGATCTTATCGGTTTTCATGAAAATAGTTTAGTCTCACGTAAACTTAACCCTGTCAGCTAATATGTATTTGATAAATTTAATTTTAGTTTGAATTTGTTCCATTTTTATATACCAGGATGATATTATTACGAAATTGTGTATCTAATTGTGAATTACTTTTATACTTTATTTAGTTGTCTGGAGTCTAAACTATTGAATACATTTGACTAGCTTTGATACCCGTGAAGTTGTAAAATCCTGCGATTTGGTATTTTCAAAGCTTTGTTTTTGTTAAACTTGCTTGGTTGTTCAAATATGTTTTTTGTAATAGTTTTGTTTAGTTTTCGAGTCGATAATTAGTTTCACCAAAAACCTAATTGGGGTTTGCTTGTAGGACCATCGTTTTATGAATATGGGGAAGTCGTACCTATACGTCTAAGAAACCATAATGGAGAGGCATTTTTGTAAGTATTTTGTGTAGCTAGTTGGAAACATAACTTGGATTGGGGTATGTACCTTATATGGTCGAAAATGTGTCTAGCTAGAAAATGGTACAATGTCTTTATCTTTGTACGTTTATGAAGAGGTGAGAGTTGTTGAAAGAAATCATTTGTTGTAAGCAAGAGAAACTAATAGTTGATGAGGAAAATAAAAAAGAACAAGAAAGATATGACAACCTAACCACAATAGAGGAAAGTGGCAAGAACATTTGCTATGTAGAAGATTTGGTTACCATTTCAGGCCTTGTTGATTCTTCATATTGGATATTTAGGTCGCCAACTTACTTATAGTGTTGCCAATATATTATAATACGTTTTGATTTCATAGTTAATTTGTAATCTTTACATTATCTTTGAATCTAACACCTCCTTTAGTGGATCTTCCTCCTGCATGAATGTTAAAGAAACATGCCCATCACTCATTGACGCAATATCAGGAGTGCTTGATAAAAAGTTAAGCAACTCAAATCAAAATGACATCCATAGCCATGTGATACAAAAAATGAAATAGATATATCATATGATAAAACAGTCGATAGCTCTTCATTTTATCAATAAAAACACGATATCAGAGTGAAAAATTAAAACCTTCTTCTTAAACTCATAGTCAGATGATGATTTATTGATTTATGTCCACATGACTTGTTCCTTGGTCAAATGATCATTCAATTACATGTAAATAAACAATTGTACCTTTCCTTAATCATCTTTTTATTAGGGTAAAAAAGAGAGATTTGAAATAACCAAAAAAACCAATGACTTCATTTGACTTGTGATTGATGAATAGAATTATAGGGGGTTATTTGGGATTTGCTTATTTAAAATATTTTTTTTTTTGGGTACAAATGTTATCAACCTATCTAGCGTGGAAAATTAATTTCATAAAAAAGGTTTAAATTAACTTATTATTGTATCAAAACATGATAAATTATTTTTTAGTGTTTAACAAATTTTGGCTTTTTATATAAAACGACTAAAAAGGAGTCTAAGAAGTTGAGAGTGTTTATTAGGGATAAAAAAGGGTAAATACGTAATTTGGTCTAATAAGCTGATAACAAATTTTGAAAAGTAAAAAAACGACTTTTTTAAAAATGACTAATCTTTTTTTTTTTGTTGGAGAGGCCATAAAAACTCTTTTGTTTTTTGGATAAGGTTCATTTAGGCTTTGCATATACTACATCCTTGGCAATTTAGAACTAAAAGAAAATTCGACCGTCTGAGACTAAGCCTGGCCACAAGATGCGCACGAAGGAATTCGAACCTGGGGTGAATGAGATACCATCACAGGTCTTACCGCTACGCCACAAACCTTGTGGTTAAGAAAAAACTCCTTTTTTTACCATACCAAAACACTCAAAATGACTTTTCTCATTAAAAAAAAAAAACATAAGACGTTAGACATTGTTCGTTAAAGATTAACTAGCTTATAAGCTAGTACATGTTTGGATGAATAATAAGCTAACTTTTTTGAAGAGCTACTCTCATTAGTATTTTGGTAACTTATGAAACTTATTACTTTTTTATTCCAAATATACCCCTACTAAGTTTTACACCACCATTTTTAAACATATATTTTTTTATCATTTTTTAGCGTCATAGACTACCTTATCAGCTAGTTTTTGCCAAACAAACGTATGCTTAACTACTTCTTCTTTTACCCTATCAAAACACTGAAAATGACATACGAATATGAGTTTAAAACTTCAAATTAGGCCATCCACAATGGAGTGTCAAGGCGTTTCGGTATGCCATTGGTACCGATCGGCAAGGGTGGTAACACTGCCGAGGTTGATTGTCAAGGTTGGAAAACGACATGGGCTTGTCAATGCGTTAGACTACCCCACCCGACCCCATCCCACCATCTCTCTCCTTTCTCTCTATCTATATATCTCTCTCTTCTTTTCTTTTTCTTTTATTTTTTTAATTAATTATTTAAATTGGTATGAGTGTGGTTGAATTGGTAAGGATTGATAAGATTTTGGTAAGATAATAGAAAACTGATGTGGCAACTGGTACCACTATCAAGCACTGTCACTATTCAAATAAATCCTTTTCATGTAAACGGGCTACACCGACCCGGCCCGGACGATCGAGCGGGTCGGTCCCGGTTGCTATTTCACACCTTTATCAACAATACAAAGAGGAAAACACACACATTCCACGATTTGCTACCCGCCCTCCTCAAACATGGTGGTCCGAACGGTGAATTCCGTTTCACTTTTCCGTTCAACCTCGCCGCCGTCGTCGTCGCCCATGCCGTCGTTAGCAGCATCCTTCCACCGGTACCGCCGAATCCGAGCTTTTCAGTATCTGCAGCTCTCTCGTTTCCCAATCTGTAAGCCGATGGTGTTGCGTTACTGTAACTTCAAAACCGACGGCAGTCGGAGCTATTCCGTCCAGAGCTTCGTTGATTCCGTGATGGAAGAGTTTGAGGCCTTACGCCGGCGGAGGACAGTTCGTGCCAGTAATAAGTTCGTTCCTCTATGATATCATCAGTTTCGTTCTGGATTTTTAACTTTTTCTTCAATTGAGCTTGTTTTTGTTACGATAGATGAATGTGGCTAACTGTTATGCAAAGTTGTTTAGTATATGTTTTAGTTAGTGCCTGCATACTCCCATTCTGTTAGAGTTAGTGAGATTTTCTTCTCAAAGCCTATAAATTAAGGCTGTGTTTGGTAAAAATAAGCTCAGCTAGTACATGTTTGGATGGACCATAAATTAGCTTATTGAAACGCTAGTTGGAGTAGAGTTTCAGGAGTGTTTTGTAGCTCTTTCCGATTATATCCTTATTAATATTAACTATTATGCCCCACGATGCCTTTTTGGTCATTTACATGCTCATAAACTAGTTTTTGCCAAACATAATTTATTCATAAGCTAGCCTATCAGCTAGTTCGCAAAACACAGCCTAAGTAAATCGTTAATTGTTTTGAATGAGCCATGGAACTCCATTTTCCATATTGGTAAAGTTGGAAACCATAATTTTGAAATAAGATGATTAAATTAGACAAGTAGTAGACGATAGGTAGTATTGAACACCACACTTCACACAAAAACTTGAAGCAAATAAATAGAAAGTTACCACTATAATTTGCCAATCACAATCATATGCTTCATCATCCCAATAACCGAGAAATTGAACACCTCTTGGATCAGTCGCATTGTTTTCATCATTATTCTTGCTCTCAAAGTTTGTTCTTCTTTACCATCATCCTTGTATTGGCCAGGCATATGATCATCATAGTTTTGCCCATATTGGCCAATCAAAGAGTACTTCAGAAAATCATAGTATCTTTATATTCCGTTTGTCTTGTTGAAAGGTACTAGACCTATTTCATCCTGGTATGCGAGGTCGGAATTCATCTCAATCGTTCCCCATGGCAAATCATCAATGGCATTATCCCTATTAATGCCTAGATTATTGATCCGTTAATTGCAATTGCCAATGTTATTTAAAAATAAGTTGGTCTACTCTAGACTCAAGTATAAGATCGGTAATTGTTCCTCAACAGTTTGACTGTTTTTTCACAAGTTTGATGTCAACTGTGCTGTCACATATAGTATATAAGCACATGAAAGTGAAACAGTGTATATATATACACATATTTAATCGCTTTAGCCTATGTCTGAACTCAAGAACCAGACGAGGACAATGCACCATGTCCACTATTAGGAGACAACTTACAAATGGTAAATAGTTTGATTGATATATATTCGTGTTGCTTTGATAGGCATGAGCCAGCCTATTGGCCCATGTCCATACCTTACAAGTAAAAAATTGTCGTTTTATACCTACAAACTTCACTTAGTATGGTGATCAACTGATCATTTCTACCCTTTGATTCGCGTTACTGAGTTTACTTGGATACATGTTGGTATATTATGTGATTCATTTAATCACTTCTCAGATCAGTATTAACAAGCAGTAAGGAGCTTGTTGAAGATAAATTGCGGAAGCAAGTACTGCAGAAAGGGTTGCTGCTAGAGTTTAAGAAAGATTCTGAAAGGATATTACTTGCTGTAGCTCAGAAACCTGATGGAAGGAAGAATTGGATAGTCTCTGATCAGGTTTTTGTAGAAACACTTGCTATGTCATGTTGAATGGTTGCTAGGTGGTATGACTTGTCATTTTCTTTCTTTAATGTATTAGGAAGGTTTTGATTGTTATCTGGTTTAAAACATGCAGAATGGTGTTACAACTTCCATTAAACCACAGCAAATTACTTATATAGTTCCAGGGATTGATAATTTCGACACCACAAACATATCAGACTTCAATCAGAAAGCTCAGAATAGCTTGGTCAGTTCTTGATGACTTAAATGTAAAGAGTAAGATGTACCCCCCCCGTGTCTTATAAAGAGCAAATAACTTGTTGCAGGATCCCACACTCCTTGAATTTGCTTGGACTGAGCTTCTTGAAACGAACAAGTCAGTAACAGTTGAAGAATTGGCTGAGGTATGTGTGCTTGAATGTGATATTTGATGTTTCATTGTCTCTCCTTTGACCTTTTCACATTCTTACAGATGATTTTTGGCAGTGCTGAACCTGTTGAGAGCTATTGCTCCCATCTCTTGCTATCAAGAGATGAAATTTACTTCACTGTGCTTGACAGCAAAGGCTCTTGTTCTGTTTATGGTCCTCGGCCATCTGTTCAGGTATGCCTTGTGATTGATTCCCATTGTATGTAATGTTTTGTTATGAATGACCAAAAGAAACAGAAAAAATTTCACTCTAAAATTTTTCAGGCATTTAGAATGCACGACCCTTTGGCTTACTTATTTGTGTTTAGCTGGTGGTTATGAAGAACTAAATAGATATCAACCATACAAAGAAGAGAACACCCGAGAAAAAAGGAAGAAGATGAACATGCTGTGACTTTATACCGCAAAGCCTCACCATGTTAGATTTTGCCTTTAAGAAGCCGTTGATACGTAACATGATCCCCCTCATCACCACATGAATCTAGAATAGTTTGGAAGCTTCTCTAGCTTTGGTGCTTTGGCTGCCTGCCTGGTCATGTTTTATTCCTTTCATTTGCCTTGATGAATGGACTCTACGTCTATTTTTGTCTACCCGTTATTGGAGTTCTCAATTTTTATTTATTTATGTACCTGTTCCAGAATTTAGACCCTCCCTCCAAAAGGAGATAATAGTAAGCCTACATTTGGTGACAAACAAACCTATAACGCAAAAAAGGGTAGTGCCAAGCATTTGTTTATAAGACTAGGCTATAAGCGTGTTCCCAGTGGGTAGAAGGGAGGGTAAGTTTAGGACTTTTAGTAATTTTATAGTTTTCCTGAAATTGGAACAAAGTTGGTGGACTTGCAAATGAGATGGAGGAGGTAACAGGAATTGTTGTGCTATGATAGTAACCCTACATTATCAAATGACGTTCTATCAGTTGCTATTTATAAATCACACTTTATGGGTGCTGTTTGATGTTTTCTTTGGCCGGGTAATTGTTATTTCTTTTGATGTCTCTTTAATCAGTTGGGGTGATTGAATATGTATATCTTACAATAATGTAGGTTGAAGAACTTAAACGTAGGATGCTTGCGAAGGAGGCAGCCGATAAGGAATTTCACGAGTTTTTGGAGTTCCTAAAATCTGCAAAAGCAATGCCTCCACGTGGCAAACCGTCCAAATGTTCCTGGAAAGTTGAAGAGAAAATCTGGCACAGAATCGAGTCCCTTGAGGCTTTTGCTATAGATGCTTGTAAAGATGATGGGCAAATGAATATTGCAGGAGCGGTAATTTCTATAGCCCGCACACACACACATTTTATTTATTTATCCAATATCAGTTGTAAGGTCTGGATGGTTTGTTTTGTCCGGTATGTGGGTTAAGTACAATCAATATGCACATCAATACTTGAAAATAAAATAGAGAAACTTGGTGCCTTGATGGTGGGTTGTAAACTAATAACTAATTTGTAAAAACACTTGGAAACAAAGAAGTGAAAGAAAATAGGTGTGGCCAAAGGGTGCGTTTGGTACACTGAGAGGACCGGACTAGAGTGGAAGGGATGGGACACGATCGGATAGGCAAGAGTGACTGAGTGAGGTAGGCGGGTGAAAGAATTGTGCAAGGTTTTAGGGATCTGATTTGATGTGTAGCTTAATAACATACCATTTTTTCCCATCTCTGATTTTTTTTCCACCCATCTTATGTTGCTGATTTTGATTCCACTAAGTCTTATTCTGTCCCAGTCTAACGTCGCACCAAATGTGCACGTTTTTGTATAGCTGTGGTATGTATCAAGATCACTTCATTTCAACGAAGATGGAAACTTTTCCACCAATTATTTTTCTCTCTCTTAAGAGTTTTTGTTGTTTAAATAGTATTTGAATAGGTGGAACCCCTGATTGATTCTCTCTCTAATAGAGTCCTTATTGGTAGATCCTACATATATACAGTTTGATTGGTCCATGACTTGGAGGGATGTGTGTTCCCTTACATTTTCTATGTTATAATTCCCCTTACATTTTTTATGTTTCACTGTGCCCCTTTCTTCTCTCTTCTATTTCTGGTGCTTACTTTTAACTACTTTTAGTTAGTTCTTATTTTCTTTTCGCTCACACTTTTGCATAAGTTGGGGGTCTTCACAGGAACAACTGCTCTACCCTTTTGTGTGTGTGTATGTTTGGGGGGGGGATAAAGGTTAGGTGTGTGTACATCCCCCAAAACCCTACTTGTAAGTGGGATATATACGGTTCGTTTGGTCCATGACTAGCTGTTACCCTCTCAAACAGAGGTGAGGCTAGATTGGGTGTTATTGCTTGTTGCATGGCTATCTGCATGGTTAAAAATGTTACATGTTAAAAAATGTTTTCTGAAGAGTATTTCTTATATTATTGATAACTGTAATGCCAATTATGTATAGTTTCTGAAAATTTTTAAGTAGAACAAAAAGCAACGTTGACTTGTGTTTATGTTTACATTTATCAGATTCTGAAGGGAATGGGTTTACCGAAGACGGCTACTTCAGCTGTAAATCTCCTCATAGATATTGGGTATTTCCCAGTACATGTCAATCTTGATCTCTTGAAGTTCAGCATACGCACCAATTATCCAGATAAGATTTTATCAGCTGCTGAAAGGCTCCTGCTTGAATCACCTGATACAGATAAGGTACTTCACTTCTTATTTAGGATATATGAGATGCTTCTCTCTGTTTGTTAAACAGTGTTGTAGTGGTTTCCATCTGCATGGTCAGTCCCTAGACTATGGAGGTTCATAAGTTAAAAATATCACAATCGTAGAGTGCCCATGAAAATAGGTATAAATGGAGTAGAGGCAAATTGATTGATATTTATTTCTTTGTATATCTCAAGGGTTGTAAGATGATTTTAATAGCGTTAAAAGCACCCAAGAGCTCTATTGTTGATTAGATAGCCTTTCAAAAGAAACTAGTGGCATAGTTTCTAAATAAAGTTTCATGTATTAATCGCTTAAGGTCTTAAAATTGCAGTTCAGTTTTTGACTTATATATATATATATATATATATACTCTCTGAACCCAGGTATATGTTTTTTTTTCTAATCCTCCTGTTCTATCCTATAATTCTATGAGGCTGCACATATTCTCGTTGAAGGAAATACAAGGCTTCCTTGTATACATACTTGAAGTTATTAATATTGGCTAGGAATTGTCAAGCTTTATCTCTTGCTTTAGGAATTTAATATAGCTTACGATCGCTTAGATTTGCTTATGGTCAGGTAACTAAGTGGGATCAAATATGGTCAATACGAACATTACCTTTTCTATGTTGATATTTCGAGCTGTACAATTGCAGTCGTTTGAACATGTCCTATTTCATATTGCTTTCAAATTGTTTTCATAAATAAGTTGCATAAGGTGGCGCTTGTCATTCTAACTGCTGTATGTGAATGTAGGACGATAGAATAGATCTGACACATCTGAAGGTATATGCAATTGACGTGGATGAAGCAGATGAAGTAAATACATCTTCTTATCTTACTTACATTGTTCATCTTGTTGTGTTACCTTTCAGCAATCTATACATATATGAATACATACCTATTAAGGTGCATATGTAAATTTCAAGTACAGGATATTTGGGTTTATATTGTATCTGTTAGGCTCTAAAGTCTAAATATCTCTGCTCATTGGCATTTATGTACCCTATATGTTATTTGGTTCATTCAATTATGAAATATCTTTTGTCCCTACCAGCAGAACATGATCTAAAGCTAGCTGCACCTTCATCATTCGCCAACAACCAACGGGGAGAGTAAGAAATAGATAATTTATACAAGAACTTACAATGGTACAATTCAAAGTAACATGGCAGTAAATTAATCGCCAATACAAGGTGACAACAAAATTTGACTGGCACTTCCACAATGATTCTTAGTCACATGTATAATCAATGTAATAATGGAGTATTCCCAAATCTTCTTCCAATGATTGTTTTAGAGGACGGTCTAAGAAACCAACACAATGTTATTTGAGAAATGTTTGCAAATTACTGAATCGAACTGCCATGCAAAATGTTATGCAATTTTTGGACTCCTAGCTTCGACATAAAATAAGGCCTTCAACATGTGAAATCAATGAATGAGTGGATGGATATTTTGAAGAAAAAAGATTATCCAGATAGAAATTATGAGCACATCAAATTGTAATGAACATACCTAAGGATTAACAAAATCTTAACTTGGTTTTCAAGGGTCTAAAACCTATCCAAATTTCCTTATAATAACCAGCCATCTTAGGGCACTGCTTCCAGCTAAAAAGTTTTAAATGTTCTCTGTGACCTCGGATTACTCCGAGGTTTGTTTATTTCTTAATGAAATGATTGTGACTTGCAAAAACAATTGAAGACACCTCTTAAAGTTTTTAAGCAATTCAAACCAAAGCTTTAAGATTAAATCAACATTTGTCAAGCAACAATGAAGTATTTTTTTGGTCTCTTCATTTTACACTATGTGCACACATCCATTTGCCATCAAAGAAGTGATGCCATGTTTATTGTAAAGCCTCTGTTTTGGGTATTTTCTATATGCAGTTTGGACTTTGATGTTTTACACATTATTATACATCTATCAATATGTAACTGCAAATGACTAAAATTTACAGCTTGATGATGCACTAAGTGCGACAAAGTTGCATGATGGCCGTATTAAAGTTTGGATACATGTTGCTGATCCAGCTAGCTTAGTTCAGCCTGGGAGCATGATAGACAGGTACATCTGGTTCTCTACAGCATATAGCTGCGACTTTTATTGTTTGCTGAGGTTTTCGGATATGGCTATACTGTAGAGAAGCAATGCAAAGAGGAACGTCTGTTTTTTTACCAACTGCCACCTATCCAATGTTTCCTGAGAAACTTGCAATGGAGGGAATGAGCTTGAGGCAAGGAACAAATTGCAGGGCTGTTTCAGTATCCGTTGTATTGCGTTCTGACGGCAGGTAAACTTTAAATGCTTTGCATGCACAAATGCATCTGTAAGACTCGAGTGAAAACTACTTACTAAGGGTTGTTTGTTTTTAAAAAATACCTCTTAAAACCTCCTACGTCTGAAAATTAAGAGTTTTGCAGACTTAAGACCGTTTGTTTTATTTTTAGGAAAAGGTCTGAAAACCACTTGCCATCCTCTGAAACTTTAAGAGGTGCACCATCCACCAATTATTTTTTAGATGTGAAATCAGACTTTAAACCTCTTCAAAAACAAACGACACCTAATTGTACAAGGTCACATATATGATAATAAGATATCTCTTTTATTTCAATGTAAAATTTAACATTTATTTTTGCTTTCCCATCATTACATGACATAGTCGATAATATGCTAAATAGTTCATTTATAGTGTTATTGTTGAGAATCTTACTACATTACTTGATAACAGCATTGCAGAATATGAGGTGAATAATTCAACCATTAAACCAACTTATATGTTAACATACGAAAGTGCATCCGAGCTGCTTCATCTGAATCTGGAAGAAGAGCTGGAACTGAGAACTCTTTCTGAGGCTGCAAGTCTTCGGCTTCAGTGGCGACGTGGACAGGTTGGTCTTGTCCCTGGATCATATCTTTTGCTTCCATTGAACATTTACAAGGAAGATATGCCCCACTCTCGGTCAGTATTTATTTTAACTTTTAAGGACTAGAAAGGAAAAGTAACTGCATATTTTCTGGTAGTGTATGATAGTTTTTTTTCTCCATTTATTGCAACGTTGGTTCACTTGTTAGAAGTATTGCACACACATGCAAAAAGTGAGAGGGACGAAGATTATGTTTAGTAATTAGTTTGACAAGACCAACCCCTTCAGAATACCGATAGCCTCTTTAATTTTATTTTCTCGATTTACGAAACAAGTTTCTGAAGAACTCCAAAACTGCCCTGATACGGGAGGACTTAAGTGGTCTAGTGTTTCGATCTGTGTCTCATATGTGTAAGTGACTAAGGGGCTGTTTGGTTGGTTTTCCATTAAGTCCTGTATGAATGAAGTTGTTTGTGTGGATTAATCTGTTTGTATAGATTGGAAAGGTTTTTGTTTGGAAGAGTTTTTTCATAGATGGAAGGAGCGTGTTTTTTAATTTGGAGAGACAAATTTGGACAAAACTTGACTTCCTGCATAAAGCCCCTCCTAAAAGCTTACTGAAATAAGCCACTTTCTATATCATCAAGCGGCAGCCTCTACCAAACAGTCGTTTATAGCTACTGAATAAGCTATGAGTCCCGTTAAGCTCATTAAGCTGCTAACAAACAGGCCCTAAATGAATTTAGTAATTTTGGTTGAGTTACATTAATTGTAAACAGGAATTTTTTCCATGGTTTAGGGTGCAATTGATACAGGCTCACTGGAAACTAGAATAAAGGTGGAAAATCCAGATGATCCAGAACCATCAATTAGGTTATATGTTGAAGACCAGAGAGATCCTGCAATGCGGCTAGTTTCCGAGATGATGATACTTTGTGGGGAAGCTCTAGCCACATATGGTTCTTTGAATAAAATTCCTTTACCATACAGAGGACAACCCCAGTCCAACATCGATACATCTGCATTTGATCATCTTCCAGAAGGCCCAGTTCGTAACTCGGCTATTGTAAAAATCATGCGTGCTGCTGAAATGGATTATAGAAAGCCTATACGCCATGGTATTCTGGCAATTCCTGGTTACGTGCAGTTTACATCTCCTATTCGCAGATATATGGACCTCCTCGCTCATTACCAGGTGAAACTTTTTAAAGATATTTAGTTTAAGGTTTTTCTTTATTCATGTTGAAACAAAAAATACAAAAAATATGCATGTTTAAACAAATTGGGGTTCAGGATAGCATGTTAAGGGTCAGGTTCAAGGAAAACTGGTAACACCCTCGTAGCCCTTCATCTGGACCTTATGCAGTTGTGCATAGAAGTAAATTATCCACATGTGCATATGTACGTATGCATATTACAAATTACTTCTATGCACAATTGCATACGGTCCAGATGAAGGGCTATGAGAGTTTTCCGTTTTTTTTAGGTTTTCCCTTGAACCTCTCTCAGCATGTTAATTGCAGTAATTTAGAAACAACAAAGTATGTATTTTTCCCCCCGTTTTTAGGTCGTATAATATTGTTGCTTTAAATGATTGGTTTTGTTTTTTCTCTGAACCATGATGTATTAATTTTTCTACTTTAACTAATGTGTTTTTAGGTGAAAGCCTTTCTTAGAGGCGATGCGCTTCCATTTACGGCTGGGCAGCTAGAAGGAATAGCTGCGTCTGTGAATATGAATGCTAGGATAGCAAAGAAGCTATTTAGTAGCAGCCTACGGTATTGGATACTAGAATACTTGAGAACGCAACCCAAACAAAGAAAATACCGTGCGCTGATTCTTAAATTCGTCAAAGATCGGAATGCATCTTTACTACTTTTGGAGGTAACATCTAAACTGTTCCTTTATACTTTAAAACCGGCCTATTAGGTTGTTTGAACGCATAACTTGAGCTGATACCTCTTATGTTTATGGGCAATTTAGTCTGAAGATCTTCTGAAATTGCATTATGTTCTGAATTTTAATTATATTCTGGATACATTCAGTCGTTTTTATTATATTTCAAGCCAACTCCAAAAGGGTATCAACTAGAAATGACATAAAACCATTGAATGGGTCCAGGACATGATGTAACAAAAACCCGTCCCACATTTGGCTTGACATTAGACTGGGATTGAGTGGGACCCACCAAAATAGATGGAATAAAATTAGGTAGAGGGGACAAGATTGGTAAATTACTAAACTACCCATGTCAAGTCAAAAATCTTTAAACTCTCGCCCATTCAGCATTACCCAATCTAGTCCTGTCCATTCTCGTCTGCATATCAAACGCACTCTTGCTGAACCTGATATACTCAGTTTTGGCCTCATTTGCTCTACTGCAATGGTTCATTTTCTTTTTGGTGTTTTGTAGGTTGGGTTTCAGGCGTCCGCTTGGGTGTCGATAGGGTCACATGTTGGGGATGAAGTGGTGGTTCGGGTTGAAGAAGCTCATCCGCGTGACGACATCCTTACGCTTAAAGAAGTTGTACAAGTCACATGAATATCTCTTTGGGGATCTTATCATAGCAATACTACTCAGACACCGCTCTGCAATATACATAAAGAAGTCAAAAACAACTTACGACCGTTGTTCTTGCAGTTTTGACCCCTAAACAGGCAGTGGAGGTTCGGATGACTCGGGAAACTGTTATCAAAACCAAGTCAAACGCCGATGGTAGGTGATCAAAGCCTGGTTTTACCGTAAGAAAAATCCATGTCCAAGATAGGAAAAAGGTACATCTCTACTTATCGACTTTTATATTCTATCTGTTAAATCAGTTAGGAAATGTAACCTAAAATTAACTCGTTTTTACGTATATAGGTTCAAATCAAATCGTTCTCTAAAATCACATGGTTTTGTAATACTTTCGATTAGGTCGCAACTTTTGTGAATTTCATTTTGTGTTTGCTTTAAATGTACATCTCTTAGAAGTATTTTGAGTATGACTGCTAACAAAATGTTTGAAAAGGTCTACCAGTGCTGTGGCGGATTGGGGTTCACAGCGCCCTAACCGAGTTCGAGCCTTCCCGTGCGCATGCCTGGGGCAGTTAAGTGGGGCCATGTTTAGCCCCCAAAATTGCCAGGGATTAGTCGGGCTTTGGCCCGGACACCCTTCCAAAAAAAATGTTTGAAAAGATAACTTATTTTTAAACATGCAATGATATTTTTTTACTGCTAATTCATTATTTTAACTTTAACTTTCAGACCATCTGTTATCGTTTTTGTAGTATTAAAAGCATCCACAGTGGTGGAACCTACAAGAACCTTGCTTACCATATTTTTGCTTGCGACGTCATTGCCATCTCAATAAACTAAGAACCTCCTTAAAACTCTACAATGGGGATTCTTACAAAAACCGTACTTTCTTTTTCTTATTTATAATATAATTTTTATTTATGTAAATTATTGTATAACAGAAAAGAAAAGTATTACAAAAACCCGGGTTCTTGTCCAAGCACCTGGGTTTCAATAAAAACATGTGACTGGGCAAGAACCTCTGTCGCACGGTAAAGGTTCTTGTAAAAACCCCCAAGAAAAACCTTAAGAAGAACCTTCATTGTGGATGCTTTTGTAACACAAATCTTTTTTGTTGATTTTCCAGGTTGGGTTGTCATCATAAAATTGGTTTTATATATATAGAATAGATATAATCTTTTTAACTATATTGATTTTTAAGTTATTACAAGTACTTGATATTTTATATGGAAATTAATATGAAACATCTGAAGTTTGAAAATTAATTGAAACAAGTTGTTTGAATTGATGAATTTCTTCAATTTTTTTTTAAACGACATGTTGGTGCAACGAAGTATCATCGTGCCACTATGATACCAAGTCACGATGACCCGAGTTCGAAACCTCTCCAAGGAGAATAACCACCCCCAGCCTAGCCATCCAGTTTCTGTTTAAATTGGTTTCAAAGCATCAGATGGGATTCGAGCTCGGCATCCATTCAAGGAAAATCCCCCACAATGGATTCCAGCAGGAGTCGAATTCCTGACCTTCACCATATGGGAACTATAACCCATATATCAGACCAATTGATTCTTTCATTTTGCTTTTATAATTTGCTGAAGTTTAAACAGTTTTTAAAACCAGAATTTATACTCTATTAATAACCATAACTCTTCATCAATTAAATGCTCATTTAACACTTTTTTATGGTCCCCGTTCTTTAAGGCTTCATATCTTTTGCCATTTTAATCAATCATAGCTTTTTAACAACAATAGAAAAGAAACAAACAGACATTACACGTTTGATGAAAACATATCATTTGAGTGTTCCGATTATAATTTTCAAAGGCTAAGCGTCTTAGAGCATTTCCAATAGCTTCTCTAAAATGAAGAAAATGAGGATTTTGGACAAATTTGAGCTCCAACAGCTTCTCTAAAACTTTATCCAAAAATGGAGAAACTAGAAGAGAATGTAAAAATCTCGAAATCTAGAGAACTCTTTAAAATGATTACCATGAGAGATAAATGACTTTTTATTATTCCATTCCACTAATAAGAATTTTTGAAATGAAATGTTTAGGAGAGAAAAATAATTTAATATTTGATATATATATATATATATGTAATATTTTAATAATATAAGTAATGATGTTATCTTCAAAATGGGTTGAATGGAGGATCTGTTGAAGTTAAATGCATTTTTTAATAGAGATTTTAAACGTTGGATCTTTAGTTTAGAGAATTTTTAGAGAAACTGTTGGAGATGTTCTTACACAATTACTCATGGATGGAGCTATGTAGGTTCTCACGGTGGCACATGCCACCGTATTATTTCTCTGGCGAAGGATAAAAAGTTTTAGTTTTGTGAAGGTGCAACCGTATTGTTTCTCTTGATTCAACAAAAAAATATTATTTCTCCGGCGAAGAGTAAAAAATTTAGTTTTGTGAAGATGCAACCGTATCGTATCGGAAGTTGCAATCAACCAAAATATCAACAAAAATCTCTCGAAATCAACCAAAAACTTAATTATTAGGTGCAAAAAAGTTCTGGCTCCATCCCTACAACTACTTGGATTATACTAAAATTTTATATTGAATAATTTGTGTAGTTCAAATGTATATGATGATAAGAGTAAACTTAATAATCTTTGGATGCATATCTTAAAAGTAATCATTTGCAATATTAAAAAAGATTGATTGAAGCCATGCATAATTAGTAAGTTTTACAATTTTTCCTCAAAAATATGTTTTGTTGTGGAAACTTTTAACTATTTCTCAAGCACCATGTTATTTTATTTCTTCATTTGGAGAAATTAAACCACAATGAAAGATATTTTATTTGGGTTCCTATTTTGAGAAAGCATAATCTCCATTTTGATGTCTATGAAGAGGGATCTTAAATAAGCAAGTTTACATATTTTTTCAAAAATGTTATCTTTTTTATTCTCAAAATTATAGTTTGTTCCATTTCTCTTACCAGATAATTTTCTCGGTTCTCGTCATGCTCAACCGATAAGGTGAGAGACAAGATAATGAACCAATGACCAAGGCTTACCAAGATAAGTGGGAAATGACTTATACCCGGTAAGTGCTTACTGGATTTAGAATTACCAACAATCCGTTTTCAAGAACAAAGATGTTACATGATAAGGTACTTAACCACGAATTTCTTACCGATAAGCACTTGTGCTATAAGAATTTGGTAAATAACCCCTAAAACATATTTAATAAAATACTGCCAACTAGGGATGAGCATCGATGACTGTTTTCCTGAACCGAACTGGTATAGGTACTGAACCAATGTCGGTACTGAACCAATACCATATATTCGGTTCGGTTTTTGGTTCCAAACAATCCTCAAAATTGGTATCCGTTATCAGGATTTTCTCGAAAATATCAAAATTGGATCGAAAATCCAAAAAGCAATGTTTTTTTTTAACTTACTTGCTTATTCATATCATCTCCTAATTAAAGTGTATCTTTTCTTAATCAAACTATATCGTTTGCTAAACTACTCAAACTTTCTTCATAATAAGTATCATATTTTCATATTGGTTTTGAAACACACTTGAAACATTAGAATTTTGGTTTACAATTGGTTTTAATACACATTTGATACATTTTAAAAATTTCAGTCATAAATGGTTTTAGTACCGCTTTTCCCATCCCAAAACCGATCTTACACCTAGGGGCCGTTTATTTTTTAAAAGTTACCTCTGAAAACCTGTCGAGTCTGAAAATTAAGAGATTTTCAGACTTAAAACCGTTCGTTTTATTTTTAAGACAAAACCTAAAAACCTCTTACCGTTCTCTAAAAGTTTAAAAGATGCACCATCCACCTCTGATTTTTTTATTTAAAAATTTAGACTCTAGACTTTAAACTTTAGAGCATCTCCAACAGATTCTCTAAAAAATCTCTAAAATGGAGAACCAAAATCCAAAATCTCTATAATAAATATCATTATACTCCAACAGATTCTCCATTTTGGGGATATAATCATTGATTAAATTATTAAAATATTATATATATGTATTAAAATACTATTTCTATTCTCATTGGTGGAACATAATAAAAAATCATTTTCTCTCTTATGGTAATCAATTTTGGAGATTTTAGGAGCTTTCTCCAAATGTGAAGATTTTGGTACTCTCTCTCCTACTTTCTCCATTTTGGAGAAAGCTTTGGAGAATCTGTTGGAGTCCAAAAAGGCGTAAAATCTCCATTTTTCTCTATTTTCTCCATTTTGAAGAAGCTTTTAAAGATGCTCTTAGACTTCAAACCTCTTAAATAAACAAACAAAACTTTATCATCAACCACTATAGTTGATACCAATTTACTCAAACATTACACTTGTCAAATATAGCCTTAAAAACAAAACGGATGCATCTTTAACTAAATCAAGACAAACTTGCATCACCAAACTTCAATGGTGACTCCTCCTCTCCTTCAAACAAAAGTAACCCACACATAAAAAAACTCATCTTCACTCAAACCCTCTCCACCGGCAGCCATTGGCAACCTCCATTTCATTCTCCATTCCTTCTAATTAACCATTCTTTTATTCAAAGAATCAAGATCACACATCCATCTCCTTGATCCCCCAAAATGGGTCTCAAATTCTTCCTAATCTCCTTCATCCTAACCTCCGTCATCTTCACAATGCTCTACATCTCCACCCACTTAACCTCCTCCTTCGATATGCACATCCTCAACCAATCCTCCACCACCACCCTCCTCATCCCCAAATCCATCAACAACACCCCCCCATACCCCGTCTCCTTCGCCTACCTGATCTCCGCCTCCAAGGGCGACACCCCGAAACTGAAGCGGACCCTCCGCGCCCTCTACCACCCCAACAACTTCTACCTGATCCATCTCGAGCGCGAGGCCACGGACGAGGAGCATGGAGAGATTGCTAGATTCGTCCGCGACGACGGGGTCTTCGGGGCCGTGGGGAACGTCCTGGTGGTGGGGAAACCCAACCGGGTGACGTACCGAGGCCCCACGATGCTTGCCACCACCCTGCACGCCATGGCCATGCTCCTGAGGATCGATGCCAAGTGGGATTGGTTTATAAACCTGAGTGCTTCGGATTACCCTTTGGTTACTCAAGATGGTACGGTGAGTGTGGTTGATCTTTTTTGGTTTTTGTGTGTTTGATTTTGTGGTTTGTGTTTGATTTGGATAGTGTTTTGATTGACCCTTTTTAGATCTGATTTCTGCCTTCTCGATGGTGCCAAGAAATCTGAACTTTATACAGCATACAAGTCGATTAGGATGGAAGATGTAAGTTTGTGCACATTTCTTGATTTTTTTGTTGAGTTTGAGTTTTCAAGAAGTGATTTCTTGATAAAGTTTTAGAATTTGCCCATTTGTTGATTAGAAAGAATCAAGATTTGTAATTTTAGGACAACCCAGTGAGTGAGTTATTTACTTATTTAGGTCAATGAATGAAAGGGAAAGGTTAAATTTAGAATTTTTTTTTTTTTTTATCAATTTTTGGTTTTCAAGAAGTGATTTCTTGATAAAATTTTGAATACCCATTTGTTTGATTGTATATAAAGAATCAAGATTTGTGATTTTGGTACAACCCAGTGAGTTGTTTACTTATTTTGAATTTTTTTATCAGATTTTAGTTTTCAAGAACTAATTTCTTGATTAAATTGTAAGTTACCCATTTGTTGATTGTAAATAAAGATCCAAATAATCTGTGGAAAAGAATCAAAATTTGGAGTTTTAGTAGAACCCAAGTGAGTTGTTTAGATCAATGAATGATGGGAAAGGTCAAATTTCTTTGTCAATTAAAATTTTATCAATTTTAGTTTTCAAGAATTATTTTCTTGACCAAACTGTAAGTTACCCATTTGTTGATTTTACATAAACATTCAATTAATCTGCAGAACAAAAATCAAAATTTGTGATTTTTGTACAACCCAATGAGTTATTTAGATAAATGAATGAAAGGAAAGGTCAATTTTTTTTTTTTATTTTTATCAATTTTAGTTTTCAAGAACTAATTTCTTGATTAAATTCTAAATTACCCATTTGTTGATTGTAATTTGTACATATAAACATCCTATTAATCTGCAGATACTGTTCAAACTTTGCAAGTTTAATGCAACCCAATGAAATCAAATTTCTTTTGCAGGAACAAGAGAGGGAAACCAATAATGATTGATCCTGGTCTTTATAGTTCAAATAAATCAGATATTTGGTGGGTCATCAAGCAAAGAAGTCTTCCCACTGCTTTCAAGTTGTATACAGGTTCCATTTCTTCCTCTATTCAAGTCTGAAAAACATTTCTTTAATCAATGGGTTCAATTTCTATTTGGGGGTTGCAAATCTTGAATCATGATTTGTACATCATGCAATGAAAGTTGTAAGTTATTTTGAGTTCTAATTCTAGAAAAGGGGTTTTGAGGGGTGACAATTCATGGGGGGGCCACCTAAATAGCTTTTATAACATATCATGTGAACTTCTGGGAAAGGACCATGTATGATCTCATGCAAATCTAATATCAAAGAGAAAAGCTCCAAATTTTTCTTACCCTTCTTGCCCTACAAACAAAGATAGAGAGAAACAAGTCATCACACTTTTCTTGTGTTGTAAAAGAAAAGGATTGTAGATCTAGGGTTATTCAAGTGGACAAAATTAACCGAAAACATTCTAAGTTTGAACCAACATTTGTGTGTTATCACGCGTGTATTAACGTTCAACGGGTACCAAACCAAACAAACCCCGTACATCCCAACTAGGTACAGCTTTTTTGTGTGGGAGGAGGGGGGGGGGTGTCTTGCTCAATAACCTTAAATGAGAATTTTATTAACGGCATAACCTTCTGACAAGTTTAGTGGCATTCTTGCACGTGTGGCATTTTAAAGCTTGTTAGAAGGTCGTGGATTTTAAAGAAAATTGTGAGGTCATTTCACTGAAATAACCATTCGGGCTAAGATGTATTTAGACCCTTTAAGTCTTTAACACCAGAGACCCTCCTAACCCCTATTCTTAATTAGAATGCTTAATAGAATTCTATGTGTTAATCAACTACCGTAATCCGGTGCCTCCAAGGACTCCTATCTGAGATCATGTCCTATCCGAAGGCCAAATCTTTTCATTAAGATAAGTTAGTTCATTTGTCCAAAAGATCATCTTTGAATATCTTCTAGTTTTATAGTTTAAGTTAAACACTTGCCCGGGTAAGCGCTTACTGTTACTGGTATCACTTACCTACGATCCTTGTCAATTGAACATGGAAACCACCAAAAATCTTACCCCGGTAGGAGCCATAACAAGAACCGAGAGTCTTACCCGGTAAGCGATGGAAATGAATCTTACCCGGTAAGCGCTTACCGGGTTGAAGATGTTTACCAACAATCAATTTTGATGGCTGATAATGTTATACGATAAGGTAAGTGAGGGTAACGTTCTTGCCAGTAAGCCCTTACTCAGTTAACGGCCCCTAATTCTTTCTTTTTCCCATGGGGAGTGTAGGGTTGCTATTTTTTATTTTATGGATCTAATCCGCAAATCTTGGAGAGTTGAATGAATTTTAGAACTAATCTAGTCTCTTGGCGATTAGCTGGTGCTCGTAAGCTTGCCTGAAAACCCACTTTTACCCTCCAAAGGAAAAAGAGTCCAAGAAACGTTTAAATATGCTTGAAAATATCACTCATAAAAGTCCGACTTAATGTTGTTTGGGGGATTGTTACACGTTACCTCTACGTGAGATATACTGGGTTCATTTGGTTTGGTTTTTTCCTCTTATTCATTTTCTCTCTGTTTTTTTTTTTCGTTTCATGCAAGTGTACTAAAGATTCAAAAACCGAACAAACTCAATATATCTCACTCGGAAACTTTATGTAGACACGACCTCTACCTCGAGAGGTGGTAGAGCGACAAAACGTTAAACCATTTTTACACTTTTTTTTCTTGCATAACACAGGCTCGGCATGGACTATCTTATCGAGATCTTTTGCGGAATACTGCATAATCGGTTGGGAAAACTTGCCACGAACCCTCCTACTTTATTACACGAATTTTGTTTCGTCTCCCGAAGGATACTTCCAAACCGTTATATGCAACTCAAAGGACTACAAGAACACCACGGTCAACCACGATCTCCATTACATCACGTGGGACACGCCTCCGAAGCAGCACCCGAGGCTCCTCGGGCCCCGGGACTACCGGAAAATGGTTCAAAGCAGTCGGCCGTTTGCAAGAAAGTTCAAGCACAAGAACGTCGTTCTTGATAGGATCGATCGTGAACTACTAAAACGACGACCAAACCATTTCAGCCATGGGGGTTGGTGTTCTGCGAGCGGCGGAAAGGGCAAGACGTGCTCGAGTCTGCATATCGATGGGTTCGGTGTTTTGAGGCCCGGACCAGGGGCTCGGAGGCTGAGAACGTTGCTAACTAAGTTAACGTCTAAACCGAATTTTAGTAGACACCAATGTAGATGATTTTGTGTTTGTTTGATGATAAAATAAATCGCTTATAATCGTTATATTGATTCTTCAAGAGGGTTTTTATAAATACTAGTTTAGATTTTGATTTTTCTTCTTTTTATAAATGTATCATTGAGAAAATGAGAATTTATTTTATAGTTGTTTTTGGGCTTAATTAATGGAAATTGATAAGATTTTGCAACTATTAGCTTAGCAACTTGTTTCATGAATTTTTAGTATTTGAATTACAAATTTAGCAAAGTCTAGATACCCTGGTAGTCCATGCCGTAACGATGAGTGTTAGCCCTTGGTTTACGCGGATTAGGGGCCCAGCTAACGTGTGAAACACTCTGCCTGAGGAGTACGGTCGCAAGACCGAAACTCAAAGGAATTGACGGGGGCCTACACAGGCGGTGGAGCATGTGGTTTAGTTCGATACAACGCGCAAAACCTTACCAACCCTTGACGTATGAACAAGAAAACATTTTCTTAACAGGATGGTACTTACTTTCATACAGATGTTGCATGGCTGTCGTTAGCTTGTGTCGTGAGATGTTTGGTCAAGTCCTATAACGAGTGAAACCATGCTTATGGTCATTCTCATCCAGACTCCATTTTATTTAATAGCTTAGGGTCTCTTCCTTTTGATTCTAAAACGCCTGTTTATAGCCAAGGCATGTTCCTTTTTAGAGCTCCCTAGCTTGTTTTGATGTTTAGGGGGTAAGGCCTTTATGTCCCCCCCTTGTCTTTTATTTTTTTGCAATTAATAGCAAAAGCAAGATGATAGTTCTCTATCGGGTGAGAGAAGAGACAGAGCATGGTATTCTCACGGGCCAAAGTGCTTTGCGTTGGGAGCTTGCTTGTGAGCCTTCTTTCTTATTGGGGGGTTGTCCTCAACTCGACCAAATAATGTTAATGTGGGCAAGCCCTCATTCCCAAGACCCAGTTCGTTTTGTGAGGCTGCCTTCGTATCCCATCTTTATTTCTCTCGCTAATGAAGAGCAAACAGATAAACCTCGTTGCTGACTTCACTTCAGAAATATGAGGGACTGATCCAAGAAGCCAATGCCAACAAGTGGTTCCATAGCTCCCCCAACCACATCAAGAAAGGGGCCTCATGCTTCCCTTCTATCTTAGGTTCTTCCTAACCTATCACAAAGGCTAACCAAAAGCGATCCTGTGAATAATATGTTACTTGTGAAACGCTGGCATGATATTTAGCGTTTTAACAAGTGTAAAAACATAAAATGGTGTCATGGTGATGTTTTCAGTTTCGGTCAATAAAGTCTCTCCTTTGTATTTGAAGGCCAACAAAGTAGGCCATTAAACCACATTACTTTTTATACAACTTCTCTAATTATGTATATATAAATTAATAATTTATTATATTAATTATATTTTCTAGAGAAATTAATTATTTTAGCCAATTTTTAATATCACTAACACCTCTTAACTATTTTCTCCTCAAAATTAATAGTCATTTTCTTCACTAAATAGGGAACTCTGCTAAAACAACCTCAGCTAATAGTGAAGAAGTTTGAAAAATTAAATTTTTGATCCTTGAAAACTTAAAAATTTTATGTTTTATACCCTTCTCCGCTATTAGCAAAGGTTGTTTTAATGAAGTTCCCAATTTAGTGTAAACATGGTTATTTTGACAAATTTTGGAGAGAAAATAGTTAAGAATGCTAGTTGTATTAAAAAATAGCTAAAAAAATTAATTTCTCTAGTTTCTATTAAGTTTATTATTATTATTATAACATTAAAAACATTTTTAAAGTATTTAATATTGAATTGTAGTTGGATGTTTAATGTTCAAGAATTTCATTATTTTTAGAGTAAATTACATATTTGGTCCCTGTGGTTTACACATAATTGCACTATTGGTCC